>PVJL010007181.1:0-11334 GCA_004026885.1 Lyroderma lyra
GGTCCGTCTCTGCTCCCTTCCCTCTCCCCGACTCGCCCCTTTCTCGCCAGCCTTCAGGTGTTTACTTGCGATTTGTGGATTTCTCAGCAGCCGGTTTGTCACTCAGGGTCCTCTTTCTTGGCTCCTGGACGGCCGTTCAATTGTGTTTTCTGGGAGAGGCTTTAGGAACCTCCTCTCCAGTCGCCATCTTGTCTTCTCTCCTTTTTCCTGATTTTAGAAGAAAAGGTTTCAGTTTCTCCCCATTTAGTATGAGATTAGTTAAGGGTTTTTATATATGGCCTTTATTATGTTGAGGTACTTTCATTCTATACCCATTTATTAAGTGTTTTGGTCATAAATGGATGTCATATCTTATTGAATGCTTTTTCTGTGTTATTTGTAGTAATCATATGGTTTTTATTTTTTATTTATATGGTGTATCACATTGATTAATTTGCATATATTGAACCATCCTTGTGCCCCTGGAATGGATTTTTGTATTCTATTTGCTAGTATTGTGTTTAGGATTTTTACATCTGTGTTCATCAGAGATATTGGTCTAAAGTGTGGTTATTTTGTGTGTGTGTGTGTTATTCTTACCAGGCTTTGGTATTAGGGTAATGTTGGCCTTGTAAAATGAGTAGGGAAAGTATTGCCTCTTCTTCAATTTTTTGGAAGAGTTTGAGGAGGAAAGGTGTTAATTTCTCTTTGAATGCCTTGTTAAACTCATTAGTGAAACTATCTAGTCCAGGACTTTTGCTTTTGGGGAGGTTTTGGATGATTGTTTCAATTTCCTTACTGTTGATTGGTCTGTTTAGATTATTTCTTGGTTTAGTACAGGTAGATTGTATGTTTCTAGAAACATGTTCATTTCTTATACATTGCTAAATTTGGTGGCATATAGCCCTTTATAGTATTCTTGTATGATCCTTTGTATTTCTGTGGTATCAGTTGTGATTTCCCTTCTTTCATGTTTAATTTTGGTTATTTGTGTCTTTTCTCGTTCCCCCTTCGTGAGTATAGCCAGGGGTTTGTCAATTTTATTATTTGTTTCAAAGAACCATCTATTTGTTGCATTATTTTTTCTATTGTTTTCTGTCCTCTATTTCATTTAGTTCTGCTCTAGTTTTTATTATTTCCTTCCTTTTGCTGATTTTGGTTTTTTTACCTTGTATTTCTGGTTCTTTAAGATGCAATGTTAGGTTGTTTACTTGTAATTTTTCTTGTTTCTTGACGTAGGCCTATAGTGATATAAATTTCCCTCTTATTATTGCTTTTGTTGCATCCCAATAATTTTGATATATTGTGTTTTCATTGTCATTTCTATGTATTTTTAATTTATTTTTATTTCTCCTTTGATTCAATCATTTTTAAATAACATGTTTAATTTTTATGTATATGCAGTTTTTCTGCTTTCCTTTTGCAGTTGATCTCCAATTTTGAAGCTTTGTGGTCTGAGAATACATTTGGCATGATTTCAATGTTCTTAAAAAAAAATTGTTGAGGCTAGCCTGTTTTGTGACCCAGCATATGGTCTATTCTTGAGAATGTTCCATGTGCACTAGAAAAAAATGTATAGCTGGTGTTGTAGGATGAAGTGTCTGGTAAATGTCAATTATGTTCAATTGCCATAATGTACCATTTAAAACTGATATTTCCTTATTTATTTTCTGATTGGATGATTTGTTCAGGGCTGTCAAGGGGATGTTTAGGTCTCTTATCTAATTGTGTTTTTGTCAGTTTCTTCTTTTAGGTCTGTAAGTAGTTGCTTTGTAAATTTTGGTGCTTCCTGGTTGGGGGCATATATATATTAATGAATGTCATGTCTTCTTGTTGAATTGTTTCTTTTATCATTATGAAATGCCCATCTTTTTCTCTTATTACCTTTATTATCCTGAAGTCTGTTTCATCACATGCAAGTATGGCTACACCTGCTTTTCTCTGGATGCCATTTCCTTGGAGAATTGTTTTCTACCCTTTACTTTGAGTCTGTATTTGTCCTTGTAACTGAGGTGTGTCTCTTGCCGGCAGTGTAAGTTTGGGTTTTGTTTTTTTTTAACCCAGTCAGCTACTCTGTGCCTTTTTATTGGTGAGTTCAGGCCATGTATATTTAGGGTGATGATTTATATATGAGAATTTTCTATAGCTATATTATACTTTGCTTTCTGGTAGTTCTTTGTTTCAATTGCTTCTTTGCTGTTTTTCTTCCTGTTATTTTAGTTTGATTGTGTTCTATGATTTTTTTTTCTCTCTTTTTTTTTTGTTGTTATATGTCTCAGTTCTGAATTTTTTTGAGTGATTACCATGACGTTTATGCAAGAGCAAATTTCATATATTCAGATGTCCCTTTTCTTACTCATGCTTCTTATCTCCATTCTCTTTTGAAAATTTAAATCTTTACTTCCTCCCCTTTTATGTTTTTGTTGTTCTATTTTTATTCCTACTTATTTCTACTTTTTGTTTCAGGTCAAATAGACTTCCTCAGTATTTCTTGAAATGTCAGCCTGTTCTGGAGAATTTTCTCAGCTTCTGTATGTCTGAAAAGATCTTTACTACTTTTTCATATCTAAAGAATAACTTTGCTGGATAAATTATGCTTGGCTGCTAATTTCTCTCTTTCACTATTTTTAATACTTGAGTCTACTCCCTTCTGGCTTAAGGAGTTTCTGTTGAGATGTTTGATAACAGCCTGATGGGCTCTCCTATATAGGTTATGGTCTACTTTTCCTTGGCTGCTCTGTGAATTCTTTCTTTGTCTTTGATCTTTGACATCTTTAGTATAATATGCCTTGGAGAAGGTTTGTTTGATTCAGATAGCTAGGGGTCCTGTTTTATTTTTGGATTTTCACCTATCTTCCCAAGCCACCTCCCATTTGGTAACCATCAATTCGTTCTCTGTATCTATGAGCTTTCTTCTGTCTTGTTTGTGCATTTATTTATTTTTTTAGATTCCACATATAGCAAAATTATTTGCTATTTGTGTTTCTTTTTCTGATTTATTTAATTTAATGTAATACTTTCTATGTTTATCCATGATGTCACAAATGGCATGATTTCATTCTTTTAATGAGTAATAGCCCATTGTGTGTGTGTGTGTGTGTGTGTGTGTGTGTGTGTGAGTATAACAAATATATATTTCACATTTTATTTATTCATCTATCAAAGGCTATTTATGTTGCTTCCGTAGTTTGGCTTTTGTAAATAATGCTGCAATGAGCGCAGCAGTTCATATATCTTTTTGAATTAGTGTTTTGGATTTTCTCAGATGAATACTGACAAGTAAAATTTCTGGGTCATATGACAGTTCTGTTTTTAATGTTTTGAAGAACTTCAATACTGTTTTCCATATTGGCTGCACAAATTTGCAATCCCACCAGCAGTGCACTAAGGTTGTCTGTTCTCCACATCCTTGTCAATGTTATCATTTGTTGATTTACTGATGGTAGCCATTCTGACAGGTGTGAGGTGATATCTCCTTGTGATTTTTATTTGCATTTTCCTGATAATTCACAATGTTGAACATCTCTTTATATTTCTGTTGGATACTTGTATGTCCTCTTCAGAGAAATAGCTATTCAGGTCCTCTGCCCATTATTTAACAGGTTGTATGTGTTTTTGATATTAAGTTGTATCAGTTACTTATATATTATATTTTGGATATTACCCCCTTGTCAGATGTATCATCGGCAAATATCTCCTTTTATTCAATAGGATGTGTGTTTGTTTTGTTGATGGTTTCTTTCACTGTGCAAACTATTTAGTTTGATGCAGTCCCATTTATTTATTTTTTCTTTCATTTCCCTTGACTAGGAAGACATATCTATTAATAAAAAATATTAATAACAGTGATGTCAAAGAATTTACTGCCTATTTTTTTCTAGGATTTTTATGGTTTTAGGTCTCATGTTTAAGTCTTTAATCCATTTTGAGTTTATTTTTATATATAGTTTAAGAAAGTAGTCTAGTTTCATTGTTTTGCAAGTTTCTGTCTAGTTTTCACACCACCATTTATTGAAGAGACTGCCTTTACCTTACTTTATATTCTTGCTTTCTTGTCATAAATTAGTTGACCATATAGATATGGGTTTATTTTGGAGTCCTCTACTCTGTTTCATTAATAGATATGTCTGTTTTATGCCTATCATGCTGTTTTGATTATTACAGACTTGGAGTAAAGGCTGATATTAAGTTGCATAATACCTCCTGCTTTGTTCTTTTTTTTCAAAATTGCTTTGGCTTTGCCAAGTCTTTTGTGGTCTCCTATAAACTTTGGAATTATTTGTTCTAATTGTGTGAAAAATGCCTTTGGTATTTTGATAGGGACTGAACTGAATCTATGGGTAGTATGTTGATTTGGGTAGTATGGGATTAGTGATGTTGATTGTTTCTATCTATGAGGTTGGTATATACTTTCATTTATTTGTATAATCTTCAATTTTTTTCTTCAATGTCATAGAGTTTTCCAAGTGTAGGTCTTTTACCTCCTTGATTACATTTGCTTATAGGTATTTTATTCTTTTAGATGTAATAGGTTACTTAATTTCTCTGACAGTTCATGGGTTTGTAAAAATGTAACTGATTTCTGCATATAAATTTAGTATCCTCCTACTATACTGACTTCATGTATTAGTTTCACTAGATATTTTTTGTGGAATCTTTAGGATTCTTTCTGTATAGTATTAGGTCTTCTGCAAATAATGACAACTTCACTTCCTTTCCAATTTGAATGAATTACTGTAATGTATCATTTAAAGTTGATATTTCCTTATTTATTTTCTGTTTGGATGATCAATCCATGGCTGTCAGTGGTGTCCTTTGGTTCCTTACTATAATTGTGTTTGTCTCAGTTTCTTCCTTTAGTTCTGTTACGAGTTGCTTTGTACATTTTGGTGCTTCCTGATAGGGTCAGATATATTAATAAGTGTCATGTCTTGATTGGGGGTGGATATATTAATAAGTGTCATGTCTTTTTGACGTATTATTCCTTTTATCATTATGAAGTGTCCATCTTTGTCTCCTGTGAGCTTTGTTATCCTGAAGTCTGTTTCATCAGATATATGAAGTGTCTTTCCATTTCTTTTGTGTTTTCTTCAGTTTCTTTTAAAGTGTCCTATAATATTCAATGTATAATTCCATAACGTTCTTTGTTAATTCCCAGGTATTTTATTCTTTTCGTTGTGACTGCAAAAGGTATTGATTTTCTAATTTCTTTTTCTGAAATTTTATTGTTTGTATATAGAAATAGAATTGATTTTTGTACATTGATATTGTATCCTGCAACGTTCCTGTATTCGTTTATTGTTTCTAATAGTTTTCTAGTGGAGTCTTGGGAATTTTCTATATAAAAGATCATGTCATCTGCAAAGACTGACAGTTTGACTTCTCTCCCAGTTTGAATGCCTTTTATTCTTTTCTCTTGCCTGATTGCTCTGGCTAGAACTTCCAGTATTATATTGAATAACAGTGGTAACAGGGGGAATCCTGTGTTATTCCTGATTTTAGGGTAGTGGGCTTCAGCTTTTTCCCATTTAGTGTAATATTTGCTGGGGGTTTGTCATATATGGCCTTTATTATATTGAAGTACTTTTCCTCTATACCCATTTTATTCAGTTTTGATCATAAATGGATGTTGTATCTTATCAAATGCTCTTTCTGCATCAATTAATATTATCATATAGTTTTTACCTTTTAATTTGTTTATGTGGTGTATCACATTGATTTTCATATATTGAACCATTCTTGTGTTCATGTGATGAATCTCACTTGATTGAGGTATATAATCTTTTTGATGCATTGTTGTAGTCTATTTGCTAATACTTTATTTAAGATATTTGCATCTGTGTTCATCAGAGATACTGGTTTATAGTTTTCTTTTTTTGTGTTATCCTTACCAGGCTTTGTATTAGGGTAATGTTGGCCTCATAGAATGAGTTGGGAAATATTGCCTCATCTTTAATTTTTTGGAAGAGTCTGAGAAGAAAGGTGTTAATTTTTTTTTTGAATGCTTGGTAAAACTTGTTGTTGAGATTGTCTGGTCCAGAGCTTTTGCCCTTGGGGATTTTTTGGATAAATATTTCAAATTTTTTTATTATTGATTTGTATCCTTAGATTATCCAGTTCTTTTTGGTTCAGCCTGGGTAGAACTTGTCCATTTCTTCTAGGTTGTTAAATTTAGTGACATAAAGCCCTTTATAATATTTTCTTATGATCCTTTATATTTCTGTGGTATGAGTCACAATTTCTCCCCTTTCATGTCTAATTTTGGTTATTTTTGTCCTTTGCTTTCTTTGTCCTTTGGTTAGGTTAGCAGGTGTTTGTCAATTTTATTATTTTTTTCAAAGAGCCAGCTCTTTTTTTGCATTAATTTTCCCTATTGTCTTTCTGTTCTCAATTACATTGATCGGTGCTCTAGTTTTTATTATTTGTTTCCTTTTGCTGACTTTGGGTTTTTCCTGTTCTTCTTTTTCTAGTTCTTCAAGATCAAATGGTAGGACATTTACTTGTGATTTTTCTTGTTTCTTAAGATAGACTTGTATTGATACAAATTCCCTCTTATTACTGCTTTTGCTGCATCCCAATTTTGACATTTTAAAATTTTCATTGTCATTAGTTTCTGTGTATTTTAATCTCTTCTTTTATTTCTTCTTTGATCTCATCATTTTTAAATAAGATAATTAGTATCCATGTATATGTAATTTTTTGTGCTTTCTTTTTATAGATGATCTCCAATTTCAAAGCTTTGTGGTCTGAGAATACAGATTTTAATCTTGTTGAATTTGCTGAGGCTAGTTTTTTGTCTCAGCATATGGTCTATCCATGAGAATGTTCCATGTGCACTAGAAAAGAATGTATATTCTTTAATTGTCTAATGAAGTGTCCTATAAATGTCAGTTATGTGCAATTACTGTAATGTATCATTTAACATGGATATTTCCTTATTTATTTTCTGTTTGGATAATGTGTCCATGGCTATTAAGGGGATGGTTAGGTATTAAGGGGATGTTTAGGTCCCCTACTATAATTGTATTTTTGTGAGTTTCTTATTTTAGGAATGTTAGTAGTTTTTTGTTTTGTAAATTTTGGTGCTTTCTTATTGAGGGCATATATATTAATGAGTGTCATGTCTTCTTGTTGTATTGTCCCTTTTATCACTATCAAATGTCTGTCTTTGTCTCTTGTTACCTTTTTTATCCTGAAGTCTGTTGTATCAGATATTAGTATGGCAACTCCTGTTTCTCTGGAAGCCATTTGCTCTGAGTATTGTTTTCCACTCTCACTTCGAGTCTATCTTTTTCCTTATGGCTTAGGTGTGTCTCTTGGAGATAGCACATGGATAGGTTTAGTGTTTTAATGCAGGCAGCTACTCTGTGCCTTTTTATTGGTGATTTCACTCCATTTATATTTAGGGTGATGATTGATATAGGAGGATTTCCTATGGCCATGACTTCCTCTTTTTTTATTTTGTTTTTGTTGTCCCAAGTCTTCCCCATTTATTTTGATTTTTTTTGTTTTATGTCAAATAGTCTCTTTTGGTATTTCATGAAATGCCATCCTCATGCTGGAGAATTTTCTCAGTTTCTGTATATTTAAAAAGGTCTTTATTTCTCCTTCATATCTAAAGGACAATTTTGCTGGATAAATTATTCTTGGCTGGAAGTTTCTGTCTTTTAATATTTTGAATACTTGATTCCACTCCCCAGGCTTGTAGGGTTTCTGCTGATAAATCTGATGATAGACTGATGTGCTTTCCTTTAAAGCTTACAGTTCCCCCCCTACCCTCCCCCACCCCCCCACCAGGTGCCTTGAGAATGCCCACTTTGTCTTTTTAATTTTTTATTTGTTGACATCTTAAGTATAATTTGCCTTGGAGAAGATCTGCTTGTGTCCAGGTAGCTAGGGGACATATTTTTTTCTTGAATTTGGTGTTCCAGATCTTTCTGTAGGTTTGGAAAGTTTTTGTCCGCTATTGGTTTGAGTAGCTGTCTGTAGAGTTCTGTTCTACACCTTTGTTATTTCTATTATTCTAATGTTGTTCTTTGTAATGGAGTCAGATAGTTCTTGTAGAGTTCTCCCAGTTCTTTTATTTCTGAAGTTTCCATCCCCTTTTTTTCTGTGTTGTTTCCACGTTCTAATCTTCAATATCACTAGTTTTTTCCTTCATCTCTTTGGCCCTGTCTCTTATGCTAGTTAGTTTATTTCTCAGTTCTTTAATTGCATTGTTTGTCTCTTGAATTTCTATTTGATTTTTTAAAAAATATTTTCAATTTCTTTGTTAAAATGTTCCTTCTGTTCACAGATTTCATTTCTGAAGATATTTATCTGGGTCTGAGTGCTCTGCCAACATTGTTTCAGCTCTCTGAGAGAACTGCAGCCTGGTATTCTGTGCCACTTAGATAATATACTTCCAGATCTATAAATTCCTTTTCTGGAGAGTTTTCATTTTCTTTCTGAGTGGTTTTGAATCCTAAGGTATTCATTCTATTTGATGTGTTTCTTTTTTCTGGTCATGAGGACATTTTCCATGGCAGATATAGAGAGTTCTTTTCTTCGTTTTTTCTTTTTTCCTTCCTTCTTTCTCCTCCCAGTTGGTATCACTGTAGTGTCTTTCAATATTATTGTCTTTATTATTTGAGCTCTTATCTCTGGGAGCTTTCCTGCAAGGTGGGCTTTCCTTCTTTTGTTATAGATGCCTTGGTGTCCATGTGCCTTCTGTTTTGGAAAATGTGATGGGTGATGGTGTGCTATACCTCTGAGGTCAGTGCAGGAAAAAGCTGCTGTGCCTTTGTTTTGGAGTTTTCCTGAGCTCTACTGCTGCTTTCAATGGGTGTTGGTTTTTTGGAAAGGGTGCAGGTTTGTTTGCCTTTTTTTATTTCCAGATATCTGTAGAGCAGATACTAGGTGGGTTGAAGGGGAGGGGACTCAACTTTGGGAGAGAGTTAGGGGAAGCAGCCAGGCTCAATGTCTTTGTTTTCTGCCTGGATTTTGGGGTGGAGTCATTGCAGCTGCTTCATTTCCTGTGGTTAGCTCCCCTGGTTGCTGATTCCACTGCAACACGAATTTGTACATCAGAGAAGCTTGAGCTGGCCAGCACAAGACAAGTCAGAAGTGGGCTGTGATCACGTCGTTGCTGGCCAAGTGCATGCCACCTGGTCAGCCTTCCCCTCCACGCCCCTGCCCCCCAAGCCCACGTTACACCCATATTTTATTTTGGTCAGCATTTCCACAAGAGCTGCCTCTCAGGTTCAAACTCATCCAGAACCAATTTTGGCATCACACTGCAGCTGAAGGCCCTATTCTTACCCAGGACAGTTCAGCCTCTAATCCAACTAGTGAATGGTTCTTCAACTGGGGCCCTCTTGTGCTGTAGCTCAGTTGGGGTTTCAATCACCCATGATGTCACAGGGTTTCAGCATCTCTTGTCTCCAGTCTTGTTGGCATTTGGTCTTTTACCTGCCTGGGATTGTGTTGCTCCTTGGCCAGTGTCCCCTGACTTTTTCTTAGTTACTTTTGTCAGATCCTGGTTGGGTCGTAGGTCACATTTGGCAGCTGCATCTCTGCTTTGGATCTCAGTTGTTCAATTGTGTTTTCTAGGAGAGGTTTCAGAGATCTCCTCTCTCATTGCCATCTTGGGTCCCTCCTGTGTTATTTCATTGGTGAGTTCAGTCCATTTACATTTAGGGTAAAGATTGATAAGTGAGGATTTCCTATAACCATTTTATCTTTTGTTTTCTGGAGTTTGGAGTCTCCATTGTTCCTTTGCCTTTTTGTTTCTGTCATTTAAGTTTGGTGGTGTTCTATGATTTTTTTTCTCTCTGTTTCCTCTTTCTTTCTTTCTCTCTTTTCTTAAAATTCACTTTTATTGTTAGATTTTTTAGGGTGACATCTGTATAGGTTTCACGCATACAATTCTAGAGTGCATTGTCAACTTGTTGTATAGTAAGTTAACCACCTAATGTGACTTCTCTTTCTATCACCCTGTATTTAGCTTCCCCGCCCTCCTCTCCCACCCCCTCAACTTTCTCTCCTCCCTAACCCACTTGTTTTCAAATAAACATTAAACTATTGATTGTGTCCATGGGTTATTTGTTTGTTTGTTCATTTCTTTTTTCTTTGTTGCTTACAGTTTTGTATTTCACATATAAGTGAAGTCATACAGTTCTTTGTTTTTTCTCTCTGGCTTATTTCACTAAGCAAGATGATCTCCAGGTCCATCCATTTTGTTGCAAATGGCAATATTTCATCTTTTCTTATAGCTGAGTAATATTCCATTGTATATATGTACCACAGCTTCTTTATCCAGTTATCTGTCGCAGGGCACATGGGTTGTTTCCATGTTTTGGCCACTGTGAACAGCACTGCAATGAACGTTGGGGTGCATAAGTCTTTGCAGACAAAGGTTTTCAAGTTTTTTGGGTAGATCCCCAGAAGGGGGATTGCTGGGTCAAATGGTAACTCCATTCCCAATTTTCTGAGGAACCTCCACACTGTCTTCCATAGTGATTGTACCAATTTGCATTCTCACCAGCAGTGTACCAGAGTTCCTTTTTCTCCACATCCTCTCCAGCACTTGCTAGTCCTTGTCTTGTTGATAATAGCCATTCTAACAGGTGTGAGGTGATATCTCATTGTGGTTTTGATTTGCATTTCCCTGGTAGCTAATGAGGATGAGCATTTTTTCATATGTCTGCTGGCCATTTGTATTTTTTCGTGGGAGAAGTGTCTGTTTAGTTCTTCTGCCCACTTTTTAATTGGGTTGTTTATGTTTTTGTTGTTAAGTCTTATTAGTTCTTTATATATTTTAGGTATTAGACCCTTATCTGATGCATTGTTTGCAAATATTTTCTCCCATTCAGTTGGCTGTCTCTTTGCCTTGTTGATGGTTTCTTTTGCTGTGCAGAAGCTTTTTAGCTTGATACAATCCCATTCATTTATTTTTGCTATCATTTCCTTTGCCTTTGAGGTCAGATTCATGAAGTCTTCCTTGAGTCCTTGGTCTATAAGTTTAGTACCAATGTTTTCTTTTATACAGTTTATTGTTGCAGGTCTTATATGAAGGTATTTAATCCATTTAGAGTTAATTTTTGTATATGGAGAGAGTTCACAGCTCAGGTTCATTCTTTTGCATATATTTTTCCAGATTTCCCAGCACCATCTACTAAAGAGGCTGTCTTTTCCCCATTGTATGTTTTTTGCTCCTTTATTGAAAATTATGTGTCCATAAATTCGTGGGCTTATTTCTGGGTTTTCAGTTCTATTCCATTGGTCTATATTTCTGTTCTTATGCCAGTACCAAGCTGTTTTGAATATTGATGCTTTGTGATATAAATAGAAGTCAGGAAGTGTAATGCCACCAGG
>PVJL010007181.1:11434-28585 GCA_004026885.1 Lyroderma lyra
CTATTTCACGAAAGTATGATTGTGGGATTTTGATGGGTATTGCATTAAATCTGTAGATTGCTTTGGGCAGAATGGCCATTTTAACAATGTTAAGTCTTCCTATCCATGAACAGGGGATATTTTTCCACCTCTTAAAGTCTGTTCCAATTTCTTTCAAAAGTGTCTTATAGTTTTCTGTGTATAAGTCTGTCATGTTCTTCGTTAAGTTAATTCCCAGGTATTTCATTCTTTTTGTTGTGATAGCAAAGGGAATTGACTCCCTCATTTCTTTTTCTGTGTTTTGTATATAGGATTTGTTGTTTGTATATAGGAATGCTGTTGATTTTTTTACATTGATTTTGTATCCTGCAACTTTACTGTATTCGTTTATTGTTTCTCATAGTTTCCTGGTAGAATCTTTGGGATTTTTTTATATAAAGGATCATGTCATCCGCAAATAGTGACAATTTGACCTCTTCTTTCCCAATTAGGATACCTTTTATTCCTTTCTCTTGCCTGATTGCTGTGGCTATTACTTCCAGTACTATATTAAATAGCAGTGGTGACAGGGGGCATCCCTTTCTTGTTCCTGATTTTAGGTGAATAGGTTTCAACTTTTCCCCATTCAGTATGATGTTAGCTGAGGGTTTGTCACATCTGGCCTTCTATACCTATTTTATTTAGTCCTTTGATCAGAAATCGATGCTGTATCTTGTCAATAGCTTTTTCTGCATCCCTTGATATGACCGTATAGTCTTTATCTTTTATTTAGTTTATGTGGTGTATCACATTGGTTGATTTTCAAATGTTGAACCATCCTTGTGCTCCATGGATGAATCCCAGTTGATCTTGATGTATGATCTTTTTGATGTATTATTGTTGTATTCTATTTGGTAATATTATGTTTAGGATTTTTGCATCTGTGTTCATCAGAGATATTGCTCTATAGTTTTCTTTTTTTGTGTTGTCTTTGCCAGGATTTGGTATTAAGGTAATGTTGGCTTCGTAGAATGAGTTAGGAAGTATTGCTTCCTCTTCATTTTTTTGGAAGAGTCTGAGGAGGATAGGCATTAATTCTTCTTTGAATGCTTGGTAGAACTTGTTGGTGAAACCATCTGGTCCAGGGCTTTTACCTTAGGGAGATTATGGATAGTCATTTCAATCTTTTTGCTATTGATTGGTCTATTTAGATTATCCAGTTCTTCTTGGTTCAGTCTATATAGGCTACAGGTTTCTAGAAACTTGTGCATTTCTTCTGGGTTGTTAAATTTCGTGGCATAAAGTCCTTCATAATATTTTCTTATAATCCTTTGTATTTCTGTGGTATCAGTGGTAATTTCTCTCCTTTCATTTCTAATTTTGGATATTTGTGTCCTTTTCTTTCATCCTTTGATTAGTCTAGCCTGGGGTTTGTCAATTTTGTTGACTTTCTCAAAGAATCAGTTCTTTGTAATATTATTTTTTTCTATTGTCCTTCTGTTGTCTAATTGGCTTAGCTCTGCTTTAATTTTTATTATTTCTTTCCTTCTGTTGACTTTGGGTTTTGTCTACTCTTCTTTTTCTAGTTTTTTAAGATGGGATGCTGAGATGTTTCCTTGTGATTTTTCTTGTTTCTTAAGATGAGCCTGTAGTGATATAAATTTCCCTCTTATTATCACTTTCGCTGTGTCCCAGTGGTTCTGATTCGTTGTATTTTCATTGCCATTAGTTTCTATATATTTTTTAATCTCATCTTTTATTTGTTCTTTTATCCAGTCCTTTTTAAATAAGCTGTTGTTTAATCTCCATGTGGATTTTTCTGCTTTCCTCTTACAGTTGATCTCCAATTTCAAAGCTTTATGATCTGAGAATACACTGTGTATGATTTCGATCTTCTTGAATTTGCTGAGGCTACTTTTGTGTCCCAACATGTGGTCTATCTTTGAGAATGTTCCCTGTTCACTAGAAAAGAAGGTATAATCTTTTTTTGCTGGATGAAGTGTCCTGTAAATGTCAATTATGTCTAATTGCTATAATGTGTCATTTAGAGTTGATATTTCCTTATTTATTTTCTGTTTGGTTGATCTGTAGATGGCTGTTTGCGGGATGTTTAAGTCTCCCACAGTGATTATGTATTCATCAGTTTCTCCTTTAAATCTGTTAGTAGTTTCTTTGTATATTTTGGTGCATCCTGGTTGGGAGCATATATATTAATTAGTGTCAAATCTTCTTGTTGTTGTATTGTGCCTTTTATCATTATGTCATGTCCATCTTTATTTTCTACTATTTTTTTAAGCTGAAGTTTATTTCATTAGATATCAGTATGGCAACTCCTGGTTTTCTCTGGTTACCATTTGCTTGGGGTATTGTTTCCCATCCTTTCACTCTGAGTCTGTGTTTGTCCTTATGCCTGAGGTGTGTCTCTTGGAGACAGCATATAGATGGGTTATGTTTTTCAATCCAGTCTGCTACTCTGTGTCTTTTTATTGGTGATTTCAGTCCATTGACATTTAGAGTGATGATCGATATGTGAGGATTTCCTGTGGCCATTACTTATTTCTTTCTTTGTTTTTGTTTTATTTTTGTTTCTTTCTTATTGCCCCAACTTTGTTCCATATTTTCTGATGTTTTGTTTCAGGTTGAAGAGCCTCCTTCAGTATTTCTTGGAGTGCTGGCCTTGTGCTGGCAAATTTCCTCAGCTTCTGTTTGTCTGAGAAGGTCTTTATTCCACCTTCATTTCTGAAAGATAATTTTGCTGGATTATTTATTCTTGGCTGTAAATTTCTCTCTTTTAAAATTTTGAATATTGGATTCTACTCACTCCTGGCTTGCAGAGTTTCTGCTGAGAAATCTGATGGCAGCCTGATGGATTTTCCTCTAAAGATTGTAGTTCATTTTTCCTGGCTTCCTTTAAAATTGTCTCTTTGTCTTCAGTTGTGGACATCTTTAGTACCATATGTCTTGGAAAAGATATGATAGGGTCCAGACAACTCCGGGACCTGTTTTCTTCTTGAACTTATGTTTCCAGATCTTTCCATAGGTTTGGAAAGTTCTCATCTACTATTTGTTTGAGTATGCTCTCTGTAATGCTCTGCTCCTTCTTCTATTCCTATTATCCTGATGTTGTTTTGTCTCATGGAGTCAGATAGTTCTGGCAGAATTGTTTCAATCCTTTTGGTTCTATATTCCCTCTGTTCCTCTTTCTGAGCTGTTTCCATGTTCTGATCTTCGATATCACTAGTTCTTTCCTCCATCTTGTTGGCCCTGTTTCCTATGGCAGTTATTTCGTTTCTCACTTCTTTTATTGTATTATTTATTTCTAGCATTTCCATCTCGATCTTCCTTATGTTTTGAATTTCTTTGTTAAATTGTTCCTTTTGTCCATGGACTTTCTTTTTTATGTCATTCATCTCAGGTATGGTGTTCTGCCAGTATGTTTTCATTTCTCTCAGAGCCTTTAGAATGTCTACTTTAAATTCTCTGTCACTTAGTTCAGAACCTTTTAGATCTAAGAAGCTGTCTTCTGTATAAGTTTTATGTTGTTTCTGAGGAGTTTTAGTTTTTAAGGAATTTATCCTGTCTGCTGTGTTCTTCCTCTTTGACATGAGGGTGTTATGCTCAGTAGTGCCCAAATTAGTACTTTTGTGGTGTCTTGCTGTAGGGCAGACACTAGGTGGCACTGGGGGTCAACTTTTGGGAGAGAGTAGGGGTTGTTTATTTTTTATTTCTGATCTCCTGCCATGTTTGGAGGCGGTGCATATCTTTCCAGGGGAAAGGCCAACAAAAGGCGCTCCAGGGGCAGCTCTGCCTTCTTCCCTATGCTAGGGAAACTGGGTGATGTGGGCCAAGGCTGCTCCTGCTGGCTTGGGTGAATGCCATCAAATCTGCCTTTCTTATTGGGCATGATCCAGCATGTAGCCGTCTGCAGTCTCGCACTGCTTTTAATACCCAGGGGCGCGTGAGCTGGTGCAGGCACCATAAGTCCAAAGCTGTGGGCCTGACCTGAGACAGCTGACTTGACTTTGCAGCGGGCTGGGAACAGGAACTGCAGCCCTGTATAGGAGCCATGCGTGCCTGTGCTGAGGATCTCAAGGGCACACGCTGGGAGCTGAGGTGTCGTCTCTGCAGTTCAGAGTCCTCGCTCACTCAGCCCTCCTACCACTCAGAAGTTCCAAAGGCTGGCTCCCAATCTCCGTCCCCAACATGCCACTCCAAAGCCCAGCTCCCCCATGGCATCCCACCGTTATGCCACTTTGCTGGTTTTTACTCTTGTAGCCTCTTTTTCTCGCCCCTCCCATGCACTGTGCTGCTCCCGGATAGTCAGCAGCGATCGTGTCCTGTTGCAATTTGTCTCTGCTACCTTCCCTCTCTCCCGCTCACCCCCTTCTTTTCAGGTGTTTACTTGCGATGCATGTATTTCTCAGCTGCCGTTTTGTCACTCAGGGTCCTCTTTCTTGGCTCCTGGGAGGCCGTTCAATTGTGTTTTCTGGGAGAGGCTTTACGGACCTCCTCTCCATTCACCATCTTGTCCTCCCTACTCTTTTTTTTTGTTATGTGTCTCAGTTCTGGATTTTTTCATAAGTGGTAACAATGAAGTTTATATAAAATAAAATTTCGTATAAACAGTAGTCATTTTTCTTAAACACGTTTCTTATTGCCATTTCCCTTTGAAAATTCAGACCTTCATTTCCTACCCTTTTATGCTTTGTTGTCACAGATTATTCCTTAAATAGGACTTCTTGTTCCAGGCCAAATAGCTTTCTTCAATAGTTCCTGTAATACAAATATTGTGTGAGAGAATTACCTCAGCTTCTGTATATCTGGAAAGTCTTTATTTTTCCTTCATATTTAAAGGATAACTTTGTTGGATAAATTATTTTTGTTGCATAATTTTTCTTGTTCAATAGTTCGAGTATTTTATTCCACTCCCTCATGGCTTGTAGAGTTTCTGCTGAGAAGTGTGATAATAATCTGATGGGATTTACTTTAAAGGTTATAGTTTTTTATTCCCTGTCTGCCTTGAGAATTTTTTCTTTGTTGTTGGTCTTTGACAACTTCAATATAATGTGCCATAGTGAAGGTATGTTAGGATTCCGGGAGTTAAGTGTTCTGTCTGCTTCTTGGATTCAAGGATCCATTTCTTTCAGTGGGTTTGGGAAGTTCTTGTCAAGTATTTGTTTGAATAGACTTTGTTTATTTGAATACACTTACTTTTCACTCTCTTCTCCTTTTGGTAAATCCATTATTTTTATGCTATTTTCTTCTGATGGAATCAGATAGTTATTATAGTGTTCTTTCATTTTTTTTTTATCTCTTAAGTCTTTGTCATCTTCCATCTGTGTCAATTTCATATTTCTATCTTTGATTGCACTAAATCTTTGCTCCATCTGGTCAGTTTTGCTTCCTAAGCTAGCTATTTCATTGTTCATGTCTTTTATTGAGTTCTTCATCTCCAGAGTTTCTATTTGGTTCTTCTTTGAAGTATCAATCTCTTTGTTAAAATTTTCCTTTTGTTTGTGGGTTTTCTTTCTGAATTCATTAAATTGTCCTTCTGATTTTTCTTGCATCTCCTTGAGTATTTGCAGAGCTGCAATCTTAAATTTTGTGTCATTTAAATCACATTTTTCCACATGTTTAAGTTCCTTTTCTGGATATTTTTCTTTTCTTTCCAAGCAACTTCGTTCCCTTGGATATTCATAGCATTTCTCTTCCTGGGCAGGTATCTACAAGAGTGGATCTTCCCAGTAGGTGTTGCTGCAGTATTTTATTTTCTCTCTTGGGCTGCAGCAGTTTATCTTGTCTTGGTATTTCAGTCTTTTCATGATGGGAGATTTCTTTGGAGGAGGGCTTTTCCTCTTTGACCCAGTTGCCATGGTCTTAGTGTACTACCCCCATGGGAGGATGTGGTGGGTGATGGGGCTCTGTGACACTGAAACCTCAGTGCTGATTCTGCAGGCAGGAACTGCCATGCCTGTGTGTCTCATCTTCCTTGGGCTCCTTTGTAGGTTTCTGCCAGGAAGCATGGGGGTAGAGTTTGTTGGGTGAAGTGCAGGTTTGTTAGTGGTGCTGGAAAATGGCCATTTCCAGACTGCAGCTGGCTAGCCCCTATAGCTCCTTCCCTGTAAACACTGACTGGAGGTGTGAGAGGTGAGCTCTATGAGGGTAGGGGGAGGCAACCAAGCTCCATGTCTTTGTTTTTTGCCTGGCAGTGAGGGCAGTGCTGGCTTAAGCCTTCTATTTTCCTTGAAGTTTCTGCCATGGATTCTGGGGTCAGCCATATAATAAGCTGGTCCCTCAGTCAGAAAAGTATGAGGCCAGAGACAGTGCACATGCTGCCTTCTTAGATTTTTTCTCTTACAGTATCACATTGAGTTCCAGGTCCGTATTTCATGCCTGTCTCATTTCAGACTTTCTTTCTCCTGGGAGCACACATTGGGCTTGATGTCCTCAACTGCTGCTGTCTAAATCCTTTTCTCTCCTGGGATTGCACTGGGCTTTGAGCCTGCATCTCACGCCCACCATGTCTCAGTCTTCCTTTGTCCTCATTCAGATCTCTGGCCCCGCATTTCATGCCCACCATCATCTCAGTCCATAACTTTCCCAGGTTCATGCTGTGCTCTGGGCCCATGTTCCTTGGCTGCCGTATCGCTCCTTCTTACTCCTAGGCTCTGAACTGCATCCTACAGCCCTGTCTTCGCACTTTCCCCTTTCTTTAGGTGTTTCCTTGCAATGAGTGAGTCTCTCGGATGAGGTTATGTGTTACTTAGGGTTTCCTTTGTTGAATTATACTTATTCAATTTTTTTGCAACTTCCAGGACAAGTTTCAATAATCTTCTTTCATGCCACCACCTTGATGATGTCCCCTATAATTATTTTTATTTTAATTGATATAAATATGAGATTCACAGAAATTTAATTTTTGAATTAATTTTCTTAGTCTTTTGTGAGAGAAAGAGAAATATTGTAATAATGCAAACAGATAAATAGGAGGTAAGTATTCACAAGGCAAGAGGTGATCTGGCTTCTTCTAGTTTTGTATTTACATTTACCTATTGCAAATAAAGTGAAATGTAAAGGTCTACCTTTGACCACCTTCTTTCCTGTTGGTATTTACCATATTTATCAGCATTTAGTGCCCATATAATTCATCCAAAGTGATTTTGTTATATATGCCATATGTTCTTTGCCTTTCCCCCATTATTGACTTAGTTAATCTGGGTAATCTTCTGAAATGTGGATCACATTTTACTTGAAAAAACTTGGTATCTGTCTTTTGATGGGTAATTTTTATCACTCATTCAGAACATGGATGATAAAAGTTATTTTCTGCTCTTCTACATGATTGATGTTATACAAGTTGGATGCCAGGAGGTGCTTGTTGGTGAGGTGAGGGGATATTTTAACCTTCCAATGATAACCTGGCTTCAATACCTGTCCTTCCCAACAGCCAGATTGTTGCCTCTCATCCTGTCTATATAAAATTCTAGAACAGCTTCTACCACTGACTCTTTTATACTCATTTTTAAATTTTTTATCAGACTTTTATAAATACATAGCCAGTAAGTAAGCAACACAGGTGGCTTTTTAAAAATAAAGAAGTGACTAGTCATTGGTAGACCTTCCATGTATTATTTATATCTAAAATACCTTGGACTGCTTGAAAAACTATGGGGTATATAGCTAGAGTTCATTTGTTTAAAAAAAATTAAACTTAATTTTATAAGAGCGTAAGTCAAACTATAAAAATTATTGATGTTGGAACCAGATTGCCAGGCTCCACAATGTGAAAAATTTCACAATGTGAAATATGAATAGTTTCATATTCAGGTAATCTAGATTCTAATGTCACTTCCTTCTTCAAGTTTCATTTAACTCATAAAGTCCAATATTTTCAATCAAATGCCTACTATTAAATTGTATAAACTTGAAAGGATTTATCAGAACCTTAACTAGTTGTTTAATGCCAAGGACTAGCCACAAACAAGATTGCTTTAATGAATTAATACTCACACATATTTTGGTCACATTTAAACCACTAGTACTCATTTAAGCATGTCTAGGAAAATATACTATGTGCATTAAACATAAAAGGTTGGACCATTAATTTTGTGAGCTCGTTCAGTAAGGTTTCATACTAAGTTGTTTGTACAGTGCTGTCAATATAAGCACATGGTGACAAGTTTGCGAACTTAATTGTCAGACTTTGGGTATGATGACAGCTCTGATAGCCATTCCAGAAACTGAGTTCCAAAACTGCTTTGAAAGGTGGACTAGAGGCTGGCATTGGAGCATAGCTTCCCAAAGGAGTTCTTTGAAGGTGTTTGTAGTGATAGCCAGCAATGTGTTATGTAGTACTTTTTCTAGGATGAGTTTGCAAAATTAATTGTCTGACCTCATATAAATTAAGTAAGCAGTGATATCTATGAAGGATAACAATGAAGAGTTGTAAGTCACTCCTTACTTATTCTTTGAATAAACAAAGTTGAGTCTTTTTTCACTCTAAGAAATTGCACCTGAATACCTATATTCACCAAGTCCAGTTATGAGAAGTACGTAAGTCCATACTCTGGCCCCGCCAATGTGATACACAATCTTAGGTCAGCCACTCAGCCAGCCAACCAAGCTACTTAGCATGTGCATCCTTTCTGCTGCAGCCTTAGTTACCTTTTGTGTCAAACTTCTCATTTGTCAGTGGTAAAGCTACAAATCCTTCTTATTTCACAGATATTATTGTGCAAAAAAAATGTTATATATGAAAATAGTTTGCTATGTGTGTGTGGACATATTTTTTGTGATATTATCACAGCAAAAAATCAAAATAATTTCATGTAGACATCCTTATAACCAAAGGTAAAAGCAGTATTCCAAAAATAATGTTTTTTGGAATTGAAATATAAACTAAAGAGTAAATTTTGTGTTATTTAAGACAATAACACTAACTTCTCATTTAGTAAGAAGAATAATTAAATTGTGGTTTCTTTATTCATTGAATAAACCCATATCCTTTTTACTTTATAATAGAGTATATCTTGAGGTTATAAGATGGTCTTAATTACACTGGTCTTCTTCACAGGGTTGGCTTTTGCTATGCTCTCATCTGTGCACCCAGTGTTCGGTTTATATGGGTCTTTGTTTCCTGCCATTATTTATGCCATATTTGGAATGGGGCGTCATGTTGCCACAGGTAATAATTTCTGTTTCTGTTTATGCTTCTCATATTACTAATGAAATGGACCTCAAAAGTGACTGTTAGATATTGATTACATTTCTAATTTTACTACTATTAATCAGTAAACATTAGGAAGAAACATTGAATTTTCTGTGCCTCAGATACTCAATACATATTGTAATTTATTGCTATATTACTCTGCAACCATATTATTGTTAAAGACTCTGTATTTCTTAATTGTGAAAAGACCATAGGAAAAAATATTCTGAATTTACAATGAAATGAAGAAAGTAAGCACTCTAATGGGTAAAGAGAAGTATATAAAATTTAGTGACAAATATTAAAGAATATTTTCCATGTAGATGATATTTAGACTAAATGATTCTTTTAGGTTATAATGCTCTTTAATTAATATATCTCTTACCTTGCTTAGCTCTCTATTACCAAATATAATGTGAACTGTCATGTCACAAGTATAGTAGTCTGATAATAGAGCTGGATGATTAAAAGTGTTTTGGAGTTAGTCCTGGGTGTATCTCTCACTTGTTGTTTGCTATCTGCATGACCTTGGGAAAAAATTTAAAGCTCTACTTGCTGCTTTTTAAATATTAAAATGTAAAAAATATTCATATGATTGTAGAGAAAATTAGATGAGCTGATTGATGAACAGTATCTGATTTAGTGCTTGCTACACAATAAGATTTAATAAAAGTTATTATTACTATAAAAATGATACCTTAATCTTAAATATTAAGGTAATAATAATAAACATATTTGTAACTAAAAATATCCATGGAAACATTTCTATTTATTTTGTGCTTGTAAGATCTCTGCCTTTAAGAATATAATACCATTTGTGTCTGTTTCTTCAGTGGTCAGTTTGTGTTATTGATTGCATAGTTTTTTTTTCCTGATGTAACAGATTATCAGAAGTTTTGTGGCTTAAAACATGATAGATAATTATTATTTAACAGTTTCAGGAGTTAGAAGTCTAAAATGAGTTTTACTATAGCATAGCATATTCACGGGGCTGACTGAGTTTCTTTTTGACTTTTAGAGTTTCTAGAG
This sequence comes from Lyroderma lyra, assembly GCA_004026885.1. NCBI lineage: Eukaryota > Metazoa > Chordata > Mammalia > Chiroptera > Megadermatidae > Lyroderma > Lyroderma lyra. The sequence goes on from PVJL010007181.1 coordinate 21,630, forward strand.
GTTTACTCTATTTCTTAATTCCTGATGCCTTCCACTATCTCAAAACCAGCACAGTAGTATCTTCAAATTTCTCTTTAATACTGATCTTTTGCTCCATCTCCCACATTTAAAGCTTCCTTATGATTGCATTGGTCACACTGAGATAATCCAGGATAAATTTATTTTAAAGCCAGTTGATTTGCAATCTTCATTCCATCTGCAACTTTAATTCACCCTTGCTATGTAGTATAATATAGTCATGGGATCTGGGGATTAGAACATAGATACATTTGGAAGACTATAATTCTGCCTACCATATTGATACATACATTTGCTCATGCAGAAATTAACCTATAAAATAATATTTTATTTATGTAAATTTGGCTTTTATTGATATAAAAAGTTAATTGATATATAACTTTTTCATGGGGGATAAGATCAACATTGGTGAGTCATTATAATGCTAGTACCTAAAATGTGGTCCAGGAACCAGCAGGAACAGCACAGGGAACTTATAAGAACTGCAAAATCTTGGTTCCCACTTCAAAACTACAGAATCAGAATCAGCATTTTCATAAGATGTTCAGGTTACATATATACCGGGTGCCCAAAAAATGTATACACATTTAAAGAGATGTTATCTATGTATTGTTTCTTAAGTTGCATTATGGTAGCAATGTCTAGTATGACATTTGCTTAAAAGATGGTGTTAATCAAGTTAATGCTAACATTACCATGCAAAGAGGCAGGACAGTAAAAGGAAATGGTGGAAGCACGGTTGTCATTTGAGAAGTGCAAGATTATTTTGAAGTGGTATTTGAAATTAGAGAACGTTGTTTGAGTTTCCTCGACATTCTCCTGATTTAGCACCCCTTGACTTAGACCTATGGGAGACCTTAAATGGTGTGGTATACCATAGAAAACAGGTTATGCTGGTGGTACTTCGGGAGAACTTGAAATGGCACATGCAGTGATACAAGTGGACACTTTGGTCAACATTGCTTAAGCAGTAGTTTGTCATAATTAGAAGTGTCTGGATGCTGATAGTAACCACTTTGAGCACCTCTTGTAACTGCAGAAGTCAAATGTGACTTGTTATTGGTATATATTGAGTATTACAATTTTAATACAATTATTTCCTTTCCTAAAATGTGTATACATTTTTTGTCACCCTCTGTATACATATATATTATATACTACATTATATGTAATATATATATATATAGGTATGTGTATGCATATAGAATGTATGTATTTAAATTGGAGAACCATAGATGTACTATTCATTAAATGCTTTATTAAGAGCTTTACATAAGTTATTTTGTCCCAACACAACCTATTTATATAGACACTATTATTTGCACATTTAAGTAAAAATGAGAAACCCTGAAATTCAGAAAGGTTTCTGTAAGAACACAGATGAAACTCGCAAGTGTGTGGATTATAACCCATTTGTGGTTATAATCTTTACAACCAGTTGCTCAAGAATGAACTTTTGTGTTGATACAAAAGTAGAAAAGCACAATAATGAATTAGAAGTTTTTGAAGCCTATTATTTCTAAATTATCCTACTCTTTAATCTCCTAACAATTTATTTTCATTTTTGAAACATTTAAATATGTCATTAGCAAGGAAATACAGGTTGTTTCAGAGCTGACCCCAAAACATTTCCTTTGTTAAACAAAGGATAAAAGGAAAAGACAAAATGTCTATCATAATTACTTTGAGAAGTCAAATTCACACAATTTGATGCATACCTAAATGTGCATGTATACAAACCACTTTATTACTAAAGAATTGCTAGACATTTTACTGATGGCATAGTTTTGAAATTACCATTTATATAAGAGTCTGTATTTAACAAAATTATTAACAGCTATAGGAAACTTGTAGTATATTAGGATAACATATATCTAAAATACATATAATTTACAGACTTAACTTAATAACTTTATCATGCAGTTAAGTGCTTAAAGTATTTTAATTCTGTCTATCTACTTCTCCACAGGACAGTCAGCTAGACTTTCTCATTTATTTTTTGTCACAATATATTTAGAATTCTTTAGAATCAGTAAGGAAGCAATTTTCCCTTGCCTCATGGTAGTATTAATATATTTATTCATTTATGTAAGACTCTGTACTGAAATATTATTATTAATAATAATATGAACTGTATTATATATGTAAAGAGAACTATACAAACTAATTATTTTTGTACCATCCCTCGATCTTAAACATAGGGACCTAAAATTTTCTGCAGACATTTGATATAGAGAACATATTTCTTTTTATAATCATTTTATTTTGGGGTATGTGTGTGTGTGTGTGTGTGTGTGTGTGTGTGTGAATTCTTATACACATATATATTATTAAGAGATTGATGTTGCTTTCATAATGAAAAATTACTATATCTGAAATTTTACCTTCGATTTAGGTAGTCAGAATGCAATACTGAATTACTAAATGCAGTAATAATTTATGCTAGAGACATTTTGAAAGCAAATAATTCAAAAGCCAAAGTGTAAAGACACCAAATGTACTGTTTTGTTTAACCATGTGAACTTTCTACTTTTAGTTAAAATGTATATGCATATATTTTTAAAAAGGAACAAATCATTCATTACTTCTCAGGACTTGCAAAGAACATGAATCCAGCTGAAACAGAATTGTTGAAGATGAACCATATGTGACAATTTGTGGGGTATACTCATGTTCTAAATTAGAAAAAAAATTAAAGAGCATATTCTGTTAAGCATTTATAGAGAACAGGGAGACTCTACTGAAAGCTTTTCAGAATGAAAGAAAATAAGGAAACAGTTACTTACTGAAGGCCTATAATGTGATAGGACTTGTGATAGATGTTCTACAAAATCTCATTTAATCTCTCCTTAATTTTTGCATTATAAAATTTGTCATCATCTTACAAATAATGAATCTAAGAGAGGTTAAGAAACTTAACTAATCACAAGATAATATGCAGCAGAACTGGGATTTGAACTTGGATCTGTCCAATTCTGAGGCCCATATTCTCTTTCTATTAGGTCCTGTTAACCACAGTACTGTTAAGCTACTATGTGGGTTTAGTGGTATTTAAGGTTCCCACTAGAAGGCTTAAACCTCAACCAGGATAAAAAGTTGAGTAATTGAGGGAAAGAGCAGAGCAGTAGTAGGAAGGAGATAAAGACAAGGTGAGACCTCTAAGATAGAGAAGGTAGAATGTCATCTACAACATCCTCACATATTCACCCACAGCCCTAACATCCTTGCTTGTTCTCAATTGCCTAAAAACCAGCAATGTGCCATCCTTCTAAAGAGGCAGGATTCTCGTATCTATGTTGACAGAGCATACAAGTATACAGTAATACTCATTAATCTCCACATCCATTGCTGGCAAGATCTTTCTTTGGAGATGTTGTTGGAATGTGATTCACATTGTAGGTGAGGCTTACTTTACTTTCCTCAACAAAACATTTTAGACCGCCTTTTCTCTCTTACTATTCACTGTTCCTCCTATCTCCCTTTAAATTCCAGGAAAGATAGACCAAAACTGAAAAATTAGCTCCAGAATATCTCCTTTTTAATTCTGTAGTAATTTATTTAGTGAAGTCATTTTGTTCTATGATCTATGAAATTTAAACCAAAAACACTTTTTTACTCTGAAGAGTATCAGACTTTGAGAAATTTTATTGTAACATATGCTAAAGAAATTATCCATCCTGGGTGCCAGAATCTTGTCTCCTATCATTTGATATATTTGTTCCTTGATGTGCTCTTAATATAGTACTTTAGGATAATGACAATGAACATAATGGTTAATATTTATTAATGATTTATTGAGACTAACTTAACTTCCTAAAAGAACTGTATTCAATTTGCTGTATATATGCCATCAACTCAATGGAACAGCGAAGAACATAGAATAACAGACCATAACAAAGCATTCTGATCTTAGTCTTATTAAGAATTATCTTTTTAGGTGATAAGTATCTGCCATATACTGTGATATGTGCTGTACTACATTATTTTATTTATGCTTCAAATAACCCCATTGGTGAGGAATGCTATCTGTTTATAGATAAAGAGATTGAGGTGTCAGTGCTGGGATTTAAGGTCAGGTTTGTCTATGTTGAGTTTCCATTGAAAACTATTTCTATTTGATTCATGTCTCTCTTGTCCTATGTTGTTGCATGCTTTGTGTTGGGGTATCTGCACCTTGCCAAAGGCCCTTTGTCACAAATGACCAGGAGCAAAGTAAAGTCTTTAAGTAATGAAGCGGGGGAATGTTTGCACAACACTGCAGCTTGTTTCTTTAACCCAAATTTGTTGAGCCCTCTCTGTGGGAATTTGCATTTCTCTGCCCATGTGGCTGCATTCTCAGATATGCTGTGTGGCAAGATGACAGGCATCAGAACTCTTGGCAGGAAGAGAACACACTAAAAATGTTTCCATATTTATATGAGGCCAGGACAGTTCTTAGGAAATACCATTGAACCTTATTAATGACAGTAGATAGAAATGGTATAATTACTCATTTTATGGGCCACAGCATGTTGTTATGCTATAATAAAGGTCTACTCTGCTATGGAAGCACATAGAGTGAAAAAATTAAATCTGGCTTGCAGGATCTGGATGGATTCTTGTTGAATATAGGCTTGGAGCCAGACCTTGAAAAGCGAGAGGGTTTGTACAGGTAGATTGGAAGAGCAAGCATGTGCGGCGAAAAAGCCTCACATTCAGGCAAAAATGTCACATTTAGCGACTGAGCGTACTGAGGTGTTCATATTTATCATCTCACTTATATTCTCCAAAACTCTGAAATGTAGGTATATATGACTCCCATTTTATGGATGAGGCAATTTAGACTCAGAGAAATATGCTTTTAAGTCACATTAGTGATAAATGAAAGAGCTGGATTTAAATGCAGTCCATGATCTTGATCCCTGCTACAAGAACATTCTCTATGCTGAAGAGAGGTGGGAAAATGTATGGCCTGGAAAGGAATAGCAAGTAGGTGGGTGTGTCTGTATGTTGAAGGAACATGTGTATATGTAGGTAAGTTTCTGTTTATTTTGTGGAGTGGAGTGAAGGGCTGAAGGGTGGAGGAGTGGGGATGCAGAGGAGAGTGTTTCTATTAATAGAAATTAATAATAGATTATTAATAGATCTGCATAGTTTTATAACATGGATTCAATTTTAATAGTGGACTCCAACAATCTTTATTGAGTCTATTACTAATAGGAGATTCCCCACCCCATCCCACCTTTTAGGCACTTTTGCCTTGACATCTTTAATATCAGCCAACGCAGTGGAACGGCTGGTCCCTTCAAGTAGCCAGAACCTCACCAAACAGAGTAACACAAGCATTCTTGGCTTATCTGACTTTGAGATGCAAAGAATTGGTATTGCTGCAGCTGTTGCCTTCTTGGGAGGTGTGATTCAGGTAAGTAGTACTGAGACTTGGGGTTGAAGAAATTGTGACAGTGGCAAAGGAAAGGCAATTGATTTATTTTTATTCATGTTCATAGGTGTGTTTGTGTAGATGGATAGGGGCAGATCTGTTTTATTTTTATGAAAATACTGTTTACTACCTGGCTACTCTGTAAGTGCTGGTTGAGTAAATGAATTAGAATCAGTAAACTGAAGTTACAGGGAAACAGTTTTTGACATTTTAGAACAAGCTTTCTAAAAAGTGATTTACAAAATGGAATGGGCTTCCTTATAAGGTAATGAGGCAGTCCTTGTGTTTGCACAGTGAGGAAAGAGTCACCATGGAATAATGTTGTAAGAGAAATTCCTACAATGCGATGGGGTTGTGAGTAGGTTTCTAGGAGCCTTCCCAATTTTCAGAGTTTATGATATTACTGCCTACTACATCAGTAACAAATGGTATTTAGTTTGTGCCATAGACTTGTTGGTGTGAGGTGTTGGTACACAGATTTGTACCAGTCTTTGCCTCTTTTAGCATCAGGCACGTGTGTTTTTGCTAAGTCTGCTCTAGTCTATTCTTCAAAATATCAGACTATGTCATTTGCTGTTTTTAATCAGTTGTCAAAAAATTAGATAACTCAGAAGTGAATAAGAAGAAATGTTGACAAGTACTATTAGACATGGATTCCATCTTTGAGAGCTAGTTTGGCTTACTCCCTCATTTTAAACTTGTACATTAACTTCCTGGATGACTATTTTCTGGGTTGGTAGAGGTTCTGTTTTATAGTCTAACATTATTTACAAGGTCAAAGATAGTGTAAATGCCAAAGAGGGGGTGAAATAGTGGGTGGGTGCCTGGAATTGGATTGTAGGAAGAAAAGATGTGACCTAGAGGTTAGAAACATTAAACTTCTTAGAGTCTCATTGTCTTCTAGCTGTGTAAAAAGGACAAAAGAATTAAGGATGTGGGACAACTAAGAACTCATTTTCACAGTTCTTTAGAAAACAGACCACCTGACTGGCAGCTTTCCCTAGGAGATTACCAGACTAGAAGGCCAATAGATATTTTCTGTGGCAGATATCTGTACTTTGATGAAGTACAAACTGGTTGCCTAGTTACCCTATAACCTTAGCTATATATTTTTAAACATGGATGATGTCAGCCTATTCTGAGACTTGCGTGGGCAGGCTTAGTGGCACTTTTCGCTTGCCCTGCATGAGGCCTAATAGACCTGTCATCTGTATTCATTTCGGAAATAATCAGCCACATGAACTGGTGATTCAGACATAGATACGTTGCCATAGATTTGGTATAGGTTTGTTAATTTCTGCTTATTTAAAATAACAGTTTCTGTATTAACACAGCAAAGATAATACTGTTATTACTTTTTTTTTTAATTCATTTTTATTGTTAGACTTATTGGGGTGACATCTGTTAGCAAGGATTACATAGGTTTCAGGCATACAGTTCTACAGTGCATTGTCAACTTATTGTATAATAAGTTCACCACCTAATGTGACTTCTCTTTCCATCACCTTATATTTAGCTT
>PVJL010007181.1:28685-52978 GCA_004026885.1 Lyroderma lyra
TAAACATTAAACTATTGATTGTGTCCATGGGTTATTTGTTTGTTCATTTCTTTTTTTCTTTGCTTTCAGTTTTATATTCCGCATATGAGTGAAATCATGCAGTTCTTTGTTTTTTCTGTCTGGCTTATTTCACTTAGCATGATGATCTCCAGGTCCATCCATTTTGTCACAAATGGCAATATTTCATCTTTTCTTACAGTTGAGTAATATTCCATTGTACCATAGCTTCTTTATCCAGTCATCTGTCGCAGGGCACTTTGGTTGTTTCCATGTTTTGGCCACTGTGAACAGCGCTGCGATGAACATTGGGGTACATAAGTCTTTGCGGACAAAGGTTTTCAAGTTCTTTGGGTAGATCCCCAGAAGGGGGATTGCTGGGTCAAATGGTAGCTCCATTCCCAATGTTATTACTTTTGATCTCATTTTTTTCATTCATACTTCTCTTTGAATTTATTAATTTTACTGGGTTTCGACTTTCTCTTATTCTATTAATCATGGAACAAGTATATATTAATATTTTTTTAAAACTTAAGAGACCATATAATTAGCAATTAGATCCAGCATCCTTCTGCTTAATCTCATGTTGCCCATTTTCCATACATTTAAAACAATCACAAGGTATTTTGTTATCATATTTGGATTAAGAATTATTATTATTATTATTTTTTTTTATTGGGGTGACATCTGTTAGCAAGGATTACATAGGTTTCAGGCATACAATTCTACACTGCATTGTCAACTTGATGTATAATCAGTTCGCCACCTAATGTGACTTCTCTTTCTATCACCTTATATTTAGCTTCCCCCTCTCCTCTCCCACCCCCTCCCCCAAATATTAAAATATAAAAGTATAAGCCAGGATTTTAACAACATAAAAAATGTGTCTCATTTCCTGAATGAAACTCTTTAGAATAACAATAGTAAAATATGATATTATTGAAGATAACAAAAATAATTTGGTATTCATGGCCTTTTATCACATGCTTTCCCTTGTCTTTAGTGCTGTTAAAACATGTTACCTATGTTTTAGCGAATTTTTAAACAGCTAACTGGACTTTATTTGACCTCCAAACTCATCTGTCCATTGTCAACCAGAATACTAGAGTCAGTTGGATCTTTCAGATCTAGCTCCTTGGTCATTTATTTCTTTCTCCTTCATATCTAAAATCCACCAAATATAAGGACAGTACCAAAATACCCAGTTTCTACAAACACAGAAAGGTGTTTGTTTGTTTGTTTGTTTAACTTCTTTTATTTATTTGTATTTGTTTTGTTTTGCTTATACATGATTCATTTTCAGGTTTATTTTTTTTCCCTCCCCTGTAAGTCTAACTGATGGAATTATTTAGGTTAATATGATTATATTATTAAAGGTGGTTGAAATGATCACATCAGGTCTGGTTTACAGACTGTGTATCGTTTGGAAATGCTCTCAGTTGTAAGTAACAAATAACCCTACCTCAGAGGTTTGTGTTATAAGAACTCATTAAGAAAAAGGTTCTTAAGGGTCTTCAATGTCTGGCAACCCATTCAACTGATGAATGGAACACTTTTCAAAAATTGGATAATAAGGACTCAATATCTTACCAGTGCTTTCCTTTTTTGCTTTCCTTCTGATAGTTCACACATGTTTTTATTTTTCTAAATTGTAGTTTTTATTTGTCTGCTTTTCCTCCATACACTTCTTTCTCCACTTCTTTACTTGATACACATTCATTCCTTCAGTTTTCATGATTCTAACATGTCTATCTTTTTATTTTTAACTTGTTTTATGTTATTTCTAGAAGAAAATAGGCATAAAATAGTAAAGGAGTTAGAATTAAATTAAGATGTACACTTACAGCACTCTATAACATAACATTTCTGATTTTATTTTGCAAATTGATTTCTTTTGTTTTTCTTCTGTACATCCATTTTGATTTGTTTTTCTGCACAAGACATTACTTAGAGCACAGGTTCTTGAGGTTAATTATATTTTCTTATTCCATTTTAAAGTCTTCTTTACATTAGCATAGCGCTCTACAAATGATAGATTCTCAGAAAAATTGTTTAATTAAAAAATAAACTATTAATTCAGGAATCTGACAACCAAGAAATAGAAGGCACAGTATCACGTAATAATGTTGTCATTTTTAATAAATTAATGAGTTTAACATTTGTTTATTTTGATTATTACTATAACAAGAAAAGACTATAAAAAAAGGCACAGTCAGAGTACTATCACTGTCCTCACACCTTACCCCTCATTTCCCCATCTTTTCCATTCTATTCTCACTTATCTCCTGGATGTAAACTGTCTCATTCATTTCTGGTTTATACTTCTTACGTTTCTTTTTGGAAAATGAAAAAATACGTGTGGGAGTTCCCTGGTGGTGTAGTGGCTTAAGGCTTCGGCGCTGGCGCTGTCAGCACTGTGGCCTGGGTTCGATTCCCAGCCAGGGAGCTACCCATATACCAAAAAGCAAAAAAAAAAAAAAAAAAAAAAAAAAAAAAAAAAAAAAAAAAAAAAAAAAAAGTGTATATTTTCTTATTTGGTCTTCTTTCTTACATGAAAGATAATATTCTTTTGTATTTCTCTTTCTTCACTTAATAATGTATCCTGGAAAGCAGTTCATAGAACTCTCTCTCACAGTTTTTTTCATTGTTGTCAGACTTTTTAATTTTATCCAATCAAGTAGGTGAGAAATACACAGTCATGGATACTTTATGAATGAGGTTCAACATCTTTTCATAGGTTCATGACCATTATGTATCAATTTTGTGAATTGTCTGTGCATATTATCTTTCCTATTTGTCTATCAGAGTTTTGGTCCTCTTCCCCTCCAATTCTTGGAGTTGTTTTTTTTTACTTCAGAGTTCTTAATATACTATATATATTAGCCATTTTATCTGTGATGTATGTTACAAAACTTTTCTTCTAATTTGGCAGCTCCTCTTTGACTTTTTTTACCATAAAATTAAGAAAAATTTTTATGCACTCAAATTTATGAATTGTTTCTTTTACCACCCTTGGTTTTTGAGCCAGCATTAGAAAACATTTTCTTACACTGAATTCATAGAGGAAATTACCATATTTTTTCTAGTTAAATTGATTATTTTCATATATATATGTGTGTGTGTGTGTGTGTGTGTGTGTGTGTGTGTGTGTGTGTATGCTGTCTGGAAAGTATCCAGCCATGTAATATGAAAAATAAAGGCATTTATGGCTGGATTTTTTCCAGATACCATACACACACACACTGGGGGTGTCAAAAAATATATACACATTTTAAGAGATGTTATCTATGTATTACTTTCAAAGTTGAATTGAATTATAGTAGCAATGTGCAGTGTGAGGTTCACTGAAAAGGTAGTGTTAATCAAATGAATGCTAGTGTTACCATGTGACAGGCAGGACAGTCAAAGAAAATAGCGGAAGCACGGTTGTCATTCAAGGAGCTAAAGACCATTTGGAAGTGGTATTTGAAATTCAAGAATGTTGGTTGAGTTTCCCCTACATTCCCCTGACTTAGCACCCCTTGACTTCTGCTATGGGGGGTCCTTAAATGATGTGGTGTACCATAGAAAACCAGCTACACTGGTGGTACTTTGGGAAGAAATTGAAATGGCATGTGCAGGGATACAAGTGGACACTTTGGTTGATGTTGTTCAAGCAGCAGTTTGCCATAATCAGAAGTGTCTGGATGCTGATGATAACCACCTTGAGTACCTCTTGTAATTGCAGAAGTCAAACTTTACTTTTATTCATATTTTATTATCAGCATATATTATTACAATTTTAATAGTTTTTCCTTTTTTACAATGTGTATACATTTTTTGGCATCCTATGTATGTATGTATGTATGTATGTATATATGTTTGTATGGGCATATATTTATTTTCCCTTTTATTTTAGTTTCCAGATCAGTGTAGAATTTATTCTTATGTATGGTGTAAGATATGGATGTAGTTTTTTTTTCTTAAGTGGCTGCCCAGTCATGCCAGCAACATTTATTAAAAGCCTATCTTCGCTTCCATGATTTAAGATGCCACCTTTATGTTTTTCATATTTATTTACATCTATCTCAAGACTTTCTATCCTACTGATCTGTACATCTATTCTTGTGGCAGTAGTACCCTGTTTTAAATGTGGAGACTTAGAGTATAGTTTAATATCTAGTAGGAATAGTTCACCTTTGTAGTTTTTATTTCTTAGTGTGTTCCTGACTGTCTATGCATTTTTAAAATGAACTTTAGCAACGTCTTGCACATCTTCATTAAAAAAAAAGCTTATTTGTATTTTTAATGGAATTGTGTTGAATTAAAATCTTTATAATGTGGAGTTGTCCTATCCAAGAACGGGGATGCCTTTTGTTCATATCTATGTCTTTCAGGAGTGTTTCTCTTTATCACTTTTGCACATTTTGTCAAGTTTATTCATTGTTGCTACAATAAATTGGGCTTTCTTTACGACTATGTCCTCTAGCTGGTTATTGTGTCTATGAAAAGTATTGATTTTTGTATGTTAATTATATCTCCTGATAGCTTACTGAATTTACTATTTAAATTAGTTTTACTGTTCATTGATTCTCTTGTATTTTCCAGAACATTTTAATTCTTTGAAAGTTAATATAACTCCTGATTTCTCTTAAGTGCTACCTCTACTATAATGTTAAGTAATACTGGAAGCAGTGAGCATTCTTGCCTTTTCTTGAACTTACTCAAAATGCCAGTAGAGTCTCCATTAAGATACTAGTCTTGATAAGATACTAGGCTTAAGAATAAAGTGTATATATTTTAATATGTTAAGAAATTATTTATTGTTTTACATTTTGTGTTTTTAATAGAAATTAAAGAAAGTATTGAATATTGCTATGGGCTTTTGTAGCATGCATAAAGATAATTATATGATTTTTTTCTTCCTAAATTTATTATATGGCATATTATATCAATGAATTTCCTAAATTTCAACCAACCTTAAATTGCTCCAATAAGTACCACTTTGTTATGTTATATTTTATTGTTAATGTGATTTAAATTCTGCTTATTAATGTTTTATTTAGAACTTCTGCATCATTTTTCTTCACTAGTATTGGACTGTAGTTTTCCTTAATGTGCTATGCTTATCAGATCTAATTATCAATGTTTTACTTTCTTTTTAATGTTCTTTTTCAATGCTCTTAAGCAATATATAGCACTTTTGGAACATATAGTGTATGAAGGATTTGTAGAAACCTCCTTTTAAAACTCTTCCACTGAAATAACCCTGTGATCCTTTTTTGGGGACAATTTCTTGATAATTTCTCTATTTCTTCTATAGGTATTGGTCAGTATAAAGTCTGAATTTCCCTAGAAAATTATCCTTCTTTATCTACCTTCTCAAATTTATTTGAGTGTAAGTTTTTAATCTTGTATTTTTAATCAATTTCTTATTTTAATGTTTTACTCTTTGACATTTCTAATTTTTATATTTGTGATTTTACCCCTTTTTCTTGTTCAAGTTAGCTAATGGTTTGTCTATTTTGTTAAATTAAGAAAAAAACAAACAATGATATAGAAATAGCAGGTCTACTTTTTCAAATCCCTTCTACTTTTATCTTTATTATTTCCTTTTTTTGCTATTGTTTTAGATTATTTCTTCTTTTCCTAGCTTTTGAGCTGAGAATTCAATACATTAGAATTAACTTTTCATTTTTATTGATAAAAGCATTTAGTGTTATTAATTTTTCTATGCTCATTGCTTGAAATGTATTCTATAGATTTTGATGTTTCACTATCAGATAGTTTCACTGTTTTTTAGAAATTCTGTGATTTCAATTTGTATTTTTTCCTTTCACCCAATAATTGTTTAGGAAAAGGGTTTTAACTTTCCAAATGATTAGGCATTTTTGCTTTTTAATTTTGTCAATAATTTTGGTGTTATTGTATTGTGACCAGAGAATGTTGTTTGTAATATTTCTACATTATCTAATTTACTGATGTTTTCCTTGTGATCTAATATATGATGAATTTTTGTGAATGTTTGATGAGCACTTGGGGAAAAAAGTTATAATCTTTTAATGTATAACTATAATTTCTATTTTATTAAGTATTCAATATTCTTGTCTACTTGACCTTCCTTTGCACTGAATTAGTATATTTATTACTATAGAATGCCTTCACCGGAATAAACAGAATTTTCCTTGTGGTAGTTTGATTACCTTTTAGGTAAGTTGTATATATGTGTGCCATAAGCATAAATGCATTCAAATGTCTTTCATTTATTGTTAATCAGGAAAAATAAATTATTCCTTTCTTATTTACCATTACTTTTATGTTGCTAATATAAGGTACGACCACAATAATGTATTGTGATAGGTTTCTGTGCTGTCGATTAGATTATGGGCCCTTCAAAAACAGTTCTATTGAAGTATAATTACATATATAAAACATATATAATTACATAATATAAATATAATTATACATTACATAATTGCACATACTTATAGTGTGCAATTTGATAAGTTTTGATATATTCATACACCCATTAAATTATCAAGATAGTAAAAATACTTATCATGCCCCCCAATTTTTCCTTGCCCTTTTATTTCTCTCAGTCCTTTAGGCCTTCCCCTACCCTCATCAACCAGTAACCACTACATAGAGTTTTATAAAAATTGATTCACTCTACTATTTTTTGGTCTAGTTTCTTTTCCTCTGCATAACTTTATATTGTTGTTGACTTTCTAGTTTTATTGTAATCATTCTGTAACATAGTAGAAACCCCTGTGATTAGAACTCATACAGTATATGATTGTTACTGCACTGACTGGTCTCCAAATCTTTTTGTTTCTATTTCTACCATCTATTTCTAAGGTACATTGAGTATCTCATTTTGTAAAGAAAGTCTTACTGGTGTAACTGATGTAATTTTGTGCTATTAGCTTTACTTAAAAAAGAAGAAGAAGAAAAAGAAATGTTTTTAGCCAAAAGATAGTAGCAGCCAAGAGAGGAATTGCTTGTTGATTCCCAGCAATGAAGTAAGTGTTAACTTCAAGGCAAGGTGGAACCTTTTAAAATACCAGTATCAATGAGCATTTTATTGGGGGGAAACAAACACTCAATAAAAGTCAAGTCACTTTTAAAACCATTGTTCTCTTCTCCCTGTTTTTATTATTTTCCATAATGGGCACTTTGCCCATTCCTTTTTCCAAGAACTGAGAGGAGTCTGGGATTGTCCCATGCCCATTTACCTCTGGGATTTTCCCAAGTTCAGTTTTCTGAAACAACCATAGGAGAAGATTTCTACCCTGGAGGACATGGGGATATAAGGCTTCTTTGTTTGACAGTAGTACAACCATGGACAGACGCAGGTTGGGGTGTTTAGAGCCTTGTATTACTGTACTGATACATTCTGGAAACACAGTCTTACATCTGAAAGGAGATGAAAAACAACCGCAGACCTAAATAAGAGATTCTCCATTTACTTTTGATGTTGTATCAAATGTTTTTGAGTGTATTAAATAATTGAATCATGAATATAGAAAGGGTATCTTTCAAAGCAAACTGATGCAATTTAAAACAAAATTTTCAGCAAGATTTGGAATGTTTTTGCTTAGCTTTCTATTTATCAAACATGTCAGAATTAGTATTTTTTTCCTATATTTAGAGAAATAGAAATTTAATATATTTATAATAGTTTAATTATAGTTAATTAAAGTACTTTGTTTATCTGAGTACACTGATTACCAGATCTCTATCCTTAGAGAAAGAGAAGTTTTTCTAAAAAGAAATATTAAATATTTCTAGCCCATTACAGGTTTAGAAATAAAATGTTGAAGTAATAAAAATAAAGATGTAAACTAGTTTAACCTTCTATTCAGCACAAAATATTCTTTCCAGAAAAGTCATTGACTTCATTGTTTTGTAATTCAGGGGAGGACAATCTAAAATCTCTTTTAATGATGTTTTACTATTTCACAATCATTAAGGTCAGGAAGTCATTACTCTGTTTAATCTAAATCTTTCCAGCTGTGTTTGTACCTTGTGAAGTTAAAAAGTAACAAAGTTAACACAATTAGAATGATAACATTCTTAAAATTATAAAACTGAAAATTCCTCACATTGATAGCAATAATATTTATTATCCTTCTATATGCTAAGCTTCATTCCAAGTTTACTACATGTATTCTTACATACAATCCCCATTAAGAGTTTATGAAATAAGTAATATTATTTTTCCCATTGTACAGATGAAGGTACTTGAAAGGTGAAATGACCTATTTAGAATCTCATAATTAAGAATTGGCTGAGTAGGTATTGGACTCCAGTATAATGTCTCTTAACTGCTATGCTACATGGCTTTCCAAACTAATACTGAGAAAGGACACAAGGATACTCAATCCAGCAACTTCTAGGACCAGGCATTGTGCTAGTTGTTTCCCACAGTTGACCTACTTAATAGTAGCAGCAGCCTGTGTGCTAAGCTTTCGTGGTGGGGCAATGGCCTCAGCTTCACAACTGTGTGCCTGCCCTTCCTGAGGTCTTCAAGGCTTTTTTCCCCACACCACTTTTTATCCTTATCCTTTAAGGCTCAGCTCAAATATAATCAATTCAGAAAAACTTTATCTGATATCTCTGGACATAATTATAAGTAATTTCCCCACTTACTTGACTAAAACATTGTTCATGTCTTACATTGTATGACTATTCAATTTGCCAGAAAATATTTTCTACATATTTACCTCCCTTTCTGGACTGAATCTAAATAGAACAGAAACGGTTCATCTCTATAATTTCAGTAGCTGGCATTTAATAAATGTGAGTTGAATGATTTGGATAGGAAAAAAGTGAATTTTAAATATTAGTAGTACCCCTTTGTTAAATTTTACCAAAATTGAATTGAGTTTTTTGGTATCTTTTCTAAATTACCATTTTCTCCACCCATCTACCACCAGAAGAAAGAGAATGTGTTTATAATAAGGTCTGACAATTAAGTTCGTGAACTCATCTTAGAAAAAGTGCTATTAATACATACCTTATTGTTGCATATCACTACAGTCACCTTCGAGGTACTCCCTATGGTGAGCTATACACTGATACCAACACCTAGTCCACCCTTAAAAGCAATTTTGGAATTCTTTTTTCTTGAATGGCCATCAGAGCTGTCATTGTAGGACCCTTGATGTCCTGAATGTCATCAATATATCTTCCTTTCAATATGGCCTTTATCTTTGGGTAAAGAAAAAAAGTCACTGGGGGCCAGATCAGGTAGTAGGGAAGATGCTCCAATATACTTATTTGTTTACTGGCTAAAAACTCCCTCATAGACAGTGCTATGTGAGCTGGTGCATTGTTGTGATGCAAGAGCAATGAGTTGTTGGTGTAAAGTTCAGGTAGTTTTTGTCTTTTTCATGCAGCCTTTTAGCACTTCCAAATAGCAAACTTGGTTGGCTGTTTGTCCAGGGGGTATAAATTCAAAATGAATAATCTCTCTGATATCAAAAAAGGTTAGCAACATCGTTTTTGCCCTTAATTTGGACTGATGGAACTTTTTTGGTTGTGGAGAATTGGCTGACTTCCATTGCACTTTAACACTTTGCTTCAGGGTTGTACTGGTACTCCCATGTTTCATCACCAGTGATAACAAGGCCCAAAACATCTTCTTGCCTCTCAAGAAGGTCTTGGCAAATTTCAACTTTCCTTTGCTTTTGTTCATCAGTGAGTTCCTTCAGGACCATTCATACACAAACCTTTCTCATGCCAAGATTTTCAGGTAACATTTTCCTAACTGTTTCTCTATCTTTGTCTGCTATGCTTCTTACAATCAGCTGATGATTTTGACGCACAATTCAATGAAATTTTGCGATGTTTTTGTCAGTTCTGCTCATTACTGGCTGCCCTAACCTCTCTTCATAAGTGACACTTTCTCTCCCCTCAGAGAAGTGTTTAATCCATTTGTACATTTTCTTCATGGCATTATCCCCATAAATTTGGACTAACATGTTCCTGATTTCCCTTTCACTCTCGCCAAGTTTAACAAGAAAATTAATGTTTGTTCATTGCTCAAATTCAATCTCCGATATTCTTGCAGTAGCACACAAAAACAGACAATTATGAAATCCACTCAGCAAGACACTGCCACATGTTGACACAAACACAGCTTTGAGACCCAGATATACCGAGGTTATGAAACCTTACTGAGTTGTTCGTACAGTGCTGCCAACATAAGCACATGGTGGCAAATTTGCAAACTTAATTGTCATACCTCATATCTGTGTAAATTGCAGAACAGGTCTTAATGAAAAAGGATAAGGAAATGTATTATAATGTTCAAATTTGGTTATGGATTTTGTCAGATCTGTTCAGGGTAAATGTCAGGACCTGAATGAAATATGTCACTACTTTTCACAACTGTTTCCAGCTCTCACCTAATGAAAAATAAAAATACAACTACCTCTGTCACTCTGTACTCCTTTGCATCTTTTAATATTGTGCTGCAATCATCACATTTTACAACTTTGTTTTCTTTAGCTGGGGCATAAAGAAAGGCAGAAAATAAAATCATTGTTTCATCCTGGCAGTTCTGTTCTAAATGCCTTTTGCATGAGAGGCTATTTTTTTTTTTCTAGGAAAGTAAGAGAACTTCAACCATGTAATTTCAAATAAAAATAATTCTTAAGCCCATTGAATAGCTAATATATTCCACAATAAAAATTTAATAAAAAATAGTGTTTCCCAAGCATATGACCAGTTTGCTTACTGAATAATCCAATACTTGGCTCACCTCTGTTCTCCATCCCTCTGTGACTAGTTTTAGGTGCTGCTGTTCTTTTCTTTTAGCTACTCCTTTTATAACTAATTTTTTAAATGGCCAGTTGTTCCACATTCTGTCATCAGATTAATCCTACCAAAACATAGATCTGATTTTTGAGCCAGTGCACAGCACACTTTGTGGAAAATTAAGAGGTTAATAAATGTATGTAAGAGTGATGTCACTCCTGCAAAACTCCTTTTCACTGCTTTCAAGATGCTCTATATTCTGCCTTCAAAATGTCTTACTTTATTTTTTTATTACTCCTTTCTGGCTAGTTGTGCTCCTTCTAAACTAGCAACTCCGTGTCCTCTGAATATATCCTGGTTTATACTCATTCTTTCCTCTTTCTGGAATGTTTTCTAACAATTTCCTTCTCTTGGATACCTCAAGGGTCAAGGCACAATTTTACTCCTATTCAGTACTGTTCAAATTCTCCCTCTGAAATCTAGTGGCAGATTTTCTATTCCTTTTTTATATGTGTGCATACTCGTTTTGGTGTGGCTATTTGAGTGCATGTCATTCTCCTGAAACCCAGCTGTCTGGAGCTTCTAGAGACCCTCTTTTCCTCTGTGCCCATGTTTGCAGAAGTTAGGAACTCACTCACAACATATATATTGGGGAAAATTGTAGATTTACCTGAAGATTCTCTAGGAGAGGTAGAGGAAGTTTCTCTCCCTCCCTTCCTGCCTTCTTTCCTTCCTTCCTTCCTTCCTTTCTTCTTTCCTTCCTTCCTTCTTTGTCTTTCTTCTTCTTCTCCTCCACCTTCTTCCTTTCATTCTCCCTCCCTTCTTCCCTCTCCTTCTCTCTCTCCTCCCTCTCCCCCTTTTCCTTTTACTTCCCTTCCCTTTTGACCTTTTCTAAATAAGCATTTTCTCTGTCCATCCCCCACCAGAAGACAGAGAATGTGTCTGTATCTGTTTAAATTGTAATATAATTTAATGAAAAAGTGAAAAAAGAGTAAGGAAATGTATTAGAATGTTCGAATTTAGTCATGGATTTTCTTAGATCGGTACAGAGCAAATGCGGAGAACTAGTCAATGAAATATCCTACCTTTCCCTTCCTTTCCATTTTCTTCTTTTTGCTTCCCTTCTCTTCTCTGTTCTTCCCTCCCTCCCCCCTGCCTTCCTTCCTTGTTTCTTTCTTATCTTTTTTTCTCACATATTTTTGTTTTAGAACAATTTTAAATTTGCAATAAATTTATAGAAATAACACATAGAATTGCCATGAACCTCACTTACACCCCCAGTTTTTCCTATTATTAACAATATACATTAGAGTGATATATTAATCACAATTAATGGACCAGGTTGATATGTTGTTATTAAGTCCACATGCTGCATTCAGATTTCCTTAATTTTTACCTTTTTTCTTTTTTTTCTGTTTCAGGATTTCATCTGGTACACCATGTTACATATTCTTGTCTTGTCTCCCCTTAAGGTGCTCCTTAGTGTGAAAATTTCTGAGACTTTTCTTGTTTTTGATTATCTTGACAGTTTGAGGACCACTGGTCTGGTATTCTGTAGAATATTCCTCAATTCGGATTTGTCTAATTTTTTTTCTCATGATTAGTTTTGGGTCATGGATTTTTAGGAGGAAGACCAGAGAGGTAGAGTGATATTCTCATTACATCATATCAAGGATATAGACTATAAGCATAACTTGTCATCACTGTTGATACTATCTTTGGCTGAGCTAGTGTTTGTGAGTTTTCTCCAATGTAGTTAATTTATTTCTCCCCTTTCTGTATTATATTCTTCTGAAAAAAGTTAATATGCACAACCCACACTTAAGAAGTAGGAGTTATGTTAAGTGAGGAGTTAAGATAAGAACTATCTACATAATCTATTGGAATTCTGCACAAGAGATTTTCCAAACTTTCATTTTTAAAAATTTAATCAATCATTTATATCAGTAGGGACTTGAAGTTATTTATTTTATCCTTTGAGTTATAATGTAGTAATACTTTATTTTTTTTTATTTTGAGAGTGAACAACTAGTTATTTAAAGATTACTTTGTAACCAAGCACCACACCAAAAAATATATTGCATGTATTATCTTAAGTATTCCTCATTGAGCTAAGATAGACTTCATTGTTCTCATTTTTTAAGATTTTAAAAATTAGTTCCAGGTATATAAAACAACATACTGATTAACATTTATACCCCTCACAAAGTGATAAACCCTTAAGTCTACTTACTACCCATCTGACATCACACATAGCTATTACAGTACCATTGACTGTATTGTCTGTACTGTACTTTACATTCCATGGCTATATACTCATGTAATTATAGTTGACATACAATATTATTTTATATTAGGTTCAGCACAGTGGTTAGGCATTTATAACCTATAAAGTGATCCCTCAAATAAGTTCAGCACCCGTCTGACACCCTACAGAGTCTTTACAACATTACTGACTGTGATCCTTATACTGTATTTTACATCCCTGTGACTATTTTGAAATTACCAACTGGTACTTCCTAATTCTTTTAACTTTCTCATTCATCCCCCACAACTCCCCAAAACTCCTCTCTCATCTAGCAATCATCAGTTTGTTCTCTGTATCTATGAGTCTATTTGTGTTTCGTTTATTTATTCTGTTCCTTACATTCCACATGTAAGTGGGATCATATAGTATTTTTCTCAATCTGACTTATTTCACTTAGCATATTATCCTCTGGCTTCATCCATGCTGTTGCAAATGGTAAGATCTCATTTTTTTGTTTTTTTATGGCAGAATAATGCTTTATTGCATAAGTGTACCACAATTTCTTTATTCAATTTTCTATTGATGGGCATTTTGGGTATTTTTCCATAACCATTATTGTGAATAGCACTGCAGTAAATATAGAAGTGCACATATTTTTTTCAAATTAGCATTTTGGATTTTTTTGGGTAAATACCCAGGAATGGAATTACTGAGTCATAAGGAATTTCTATTTTTAATTTTTTTAAGGAGCCTCCATACTCTTTCCATAGTGGCTGCACCAATTTACAATCCCACCAATAGTGCATGAAGATTCCCTTTTCTCCACACCTTCTCCAGCACTTGTTTGTTGACTTATTGATGATAGTCATTCTGATAGGAGTGAGGTTGTATCTCATTGTAGTTTTTATTTGCATTTCTCTGATATTTAGTGACACTAAGCATCTTTTCATATGTCTTTTGGCCATCTGTATGTCCTCTTCGGAGAAATATCTGTTCAGATTCTCTGCCCATTTTTAAATTGGATAGTTTGTTCTTTTGGTGTTGAGTTGTATAAGTTTTTTAAATAAATTTTGGACATTAACTCCTTATCAGATGTGTATCATTGACAAATATCTTCTCCCATTCAGTGGGATGTCTTTTGGTTTTGTTGCTGGTTCCTTCACTGTGAAAAACTTTTTAGTTTAATGTAGTCTAATTTGTTTATTTTTCTTGCCTGAGGAGATATATCAGTAAAATATTACTAAGGGTAATGTCTGAGAATTTACTTCCTGTATTTTCTTCTAGGAGTTTTATGGTTTCAGTTCTTACATTTAAGTCTTTAATCCATTTTGAGTTTATTCTTGTGTATGGTGTAAAAACGTGGTCTAGTTTCATTTTTTTGCACGTATTTGTTCAGTTTTCCCAGCACCATTTATTAAATAGACTAGTGGTGTCCAACCTTTTGACTTACCTGAGTCACACTGGGAGCATTGTCTTGGGCCACCCATATAATATGCTAACACTAACAATAGCTAATGAGCTAAAAAAATAAAGTCACAAAAACATCTCATAATGTTTTAAGATTTTGTTATGGGTCAAAATTCAAAGTTGTCCTGGGCTGCAGATTGGCCATGCCTGTAATAGACCGTGTTTACCCCAATGTATATTTTTGCTCCCTTCATCCTAGACTAAAAGACCAAATAGACATGAATTTATTTCTGGATTATGTATTCTGTTCCATTGATCTGTGTGTCTGTTTTTATGCCAGTGCTATCCTGTTTTGATTACTATAGCCTTGTAGCATAATTTGATATTCAGTAGCAGGATACTTCCCACTTTGTTCTTATTTCTCAGGATTGTCATAACTATTTGAGGTCTTTTCTGGTTCCATATAAATTTTAGGATTGTTTGTTCTAGTTTTTTGAAAAATGCCATTGGTATTTTGATAGGAATTGCATTGAATCTATATATTGCTTTGTGTAGTATGGACATTTAAACAGTAGACTCTCAGTTAGCCAGTACACTTAGGGATTGGAAGATGCCAGAAAAATGTAAGTAGAATCTTCATTAACAAGAACTCAGGTAAGTGGCACTCTTAAGTAACTGGCAAAATCTTAAGCAACCAGCAAAATAAAGTTTTGCAGTACATGAGCATGGTATATATTTTCATTTACTTGTATCTTCTTTAATTTCTCTTTTCAGTGTCTTAAATTTTCTGAGTACAGGTCTTTTCCTTCCTTGATTAAACTTATTCTTAGGTATTTAATTTTTTTATGGGTTTATTTTCTTAATTTCTTTTTCTGATAGGTCATTATTGGTGTATAAAAATGCAATGGATTTCTGAATATTAAATTTGTATTCTGCTCCTTTACTAAATTCATTTATCAGTTTTAATAGTTTTTGGGTGGAATCTTTGAGGTTTTCTCTATATAGTATCATGTCATCTGAATAATGACAACTTTCTTCTTTTTTGTTTGGATGTCTTTTATTTCTTTTTCTTGTCTGATTGCCATGGCTTGAACTTCCAGTACTATGTTGAATAAAAGTGGTGAAAACGGGCATTATTGTCTTCTTCCTAATCTTGAGAGGAATGCTTTTAGCTTTTTCTCATTGAGTATGATGTTAGCTGTGGATTTGTCAACACTTTATTATGTTGAGATATGTTCTCTCTTCACTTTGTTGAGAGTTTTTATCATAAATGAATACTGGATTTTGTCAAATGCTTTTTCTGCATCTATTTATATGACCATAAGATTTTTATTTTTCATTTAAAATAAAATGTTAATTGATTTGTGGATGTTGAACTAACCTTGTATATCAGGAATAAATTCCACTTGATTGTGGTATATGATCTTTTTAATGTATTGCTGAATTCAGCTTACTAATATTTTGTTGAGCAGTTTTGCATCTGTTCTTTAGTAATATTGGCACATAATTTAATTTTTTTAATACTGTCTTCATCAAGGTTTGGGATCAATGTAATGGTGGCTTCATAAAATGAGATTGAGAGCCTTCCCTCCTCTTGATTTTTTGGAATAGTTTGAGGAGAATAGGTGTTAATTCTTTGAACATTTGGTAAAATTCAACTGTAAAGCTATCTGGTCCAGGACTTGTTTGTTGGGAGCCTCTTGATTACTGATTCAATTTCGTTGGTACTAATTGGTCTGTTCAGATTTTCTGTTATTATTTTGATTCAGTCTTGGAAGAATGTTTGCTTCTAGAAATTTATCCATTTCTTCCAGATTGTCCAATTTGTTAGTGTATAGTTGCTTGTAGTATTTTCTTAAAAAATTTGTATTTTGGTGGTGTCAGTTGTCACTTTTTTTCATTTCTGATATTTATTTATCATTTCAGAAAAACAGATCTTGGTTTATTGACCTTTTGTATTATTTTTTGGTATCTATTTTTGTTTATTTCTGCCCTTATCTTTATTATTTCCTTCCTTGTACTAAGTTTGGGCTTTGTTAGGTACTTTTTATTTATTATTTATTGTTAGTAATTAATTAATTTGTTATTTTCAGTTTTCTTTAGTGTAAAGATAGACTGAGATTTTTTAATTTTTATTTTTTAGGTAGGCCTGCATTGCTATACATTTCACTCTTAAGACTGCTTTCGCTGTGTCCCATAGATTTTAGTCATTGTGTTTTCATTTTCATTTGTCTCAAGGTATCTTTTAATTTCTTCCTTGACCACACTGTTAACTAATTTATTATTTAAAGCAGGCTTGTCCAACCTGTGGCCCGCAGGCTGCATGTGACCCAGGATGGCTTTGAATGCAGCCCAACACAAATTTGTAAACTTTCTTAAAACATTACAAAAACTATGCTTGGACCTTGTTTTTAACTCATCAGCTATCATTAGTGTTAGTGTATTTTATGTGTGGCTCAAAACAATTATTCTTCTAATATGTCCCAGGGAAGCCAAAAGATTGAGCACCCCTGGTTTAAAGGATGTTATTTAGCCTCCATTTGTTTGTGTATTTTTCACTTTTTTTCTTGTAATTGATTTCCACTTTAATACTTCTGTGGTCAGAGAAGATGCTATTTGATTTTAATCATCTTAAATTCATTGAGATTTGTTTTCTGGCCTAACATATGGTCTATCTTGGAGAATATTTCATGTGCACTTGAAAAGAATGTATATTCTGCTGCTTTGGGGTGAAACACTCTAAAAAATCCATTAAATTCATATGATCTAGTGTGTCATTTTAAGGACACTATTCCCTTGTTAATTTTCTCTCTGGAAGGTCTGTCCATTGGTGTTAGTGGGTTGTTAAAGTCCTCTACTATAATTGTGTTACTGTTGATCTCTGTCTTTATGTCAGCCAATATTTTCTATATATATATTTTTAGGTACTCCTATTTTGGGTGCATACATGTTTACTAGGGTGATGTTCTCTTGTTAGATTGATTCCTATATCTGGAAGTTTATCCTATTCTTTTATTTGAGACATTTTTCTTTGTTATCTCATTCTGGCTGCCTTTCTGAGACTTCTATGTATTAGAAAGATATTCTATGTCTCTTAGTTTTTGTTGGGTGGCCTTATGTAGTATGTGTCCTGTGTGGTCCAAAAGTGCAGTCTTCCTGATCTTCTGTGCATGTGTTCCAGGAATGTTTCTTGAGTGTGTTGTATGTGTTCTCCTGTTGGAGTTGAGCATTGATTGCTTTCAGTGCATCATTGGGTGGAACTGACTTCCGAACTGATTGACTATGATGATTGGCTCTATTCACAGTGTATGAGCTGCTGTGTGGGGGCTGACCCTTTGGAGGGGGATTCACTCTCTGTGGAGTGTGCCTTTTAAGACCACCCTTTGGGTGTGTCACTTGTGGAGGTAGTGCCCTGGTATGTTCTGAAATTGGCTGCTGGGTGTGTTGTTTCTGGTGTCTCTGGGGAGGGGCTCCTGTGTAGGCCAATTCCAGTCTTGTCTGTTACTGGCCTGTGGCTACCTGGTAGAAGCCACAATGCTATATGTGGTTGGCACTGCCTGTGTTGGACCTTGAGATGTGTGAAGGTGGCTTTGTTGTGCACTGAGGCTGGCTGGAGCCAACTTAGCCAGAGGCCTAGGGTCCTGTAGACCAATTGCCACCCATTGACTGCCTGAAAGGCCCAGGTGTTGAAAGAGCCTCTTCAGGTGCATGGGCTAGGCTTGTTGACCCAGCTTTAGCGTGCTCTCAGTGATATAGCCCTAGCTGGGTTGGGTGGAGTCCTATGAAATCATGAGGCATGGTGGGGGTTTTTACAAAGTCAATGCAGATTCGACTCTTACACCAGTGCCTGGCCTGTGACCACCCTTCACAGCACCTTGAGATCACTGCAGCCAGCCACTGCTTGCCTTGGGGTTGCAAATTCCTGAAAGCTGCCCCAGAGTGGCTGTGGTAGAGGTTTTGAGTCACTGTCCACCACCAAAAACTCCTCAGGCTTTTGGAGGCTTTCGACATTGTAAATTTGCCTGGGTATTGGGGTGTAGCTGGTCATTCAAGGTGCTGGGAGTGCCTCTGGTAATGAAGCTATAAGTGGATGGGGTAGGATTCTGGGGAGCTAAGGGTTGTGGTGTGGACAATGGTTTCTACAAAGTCAGTGCAATCTTGGCTCCTGCACCAGTGCCAGGACTGCAGTTACCCCACAAAAATGCCCATGGCCAGCAACTGCCCACCTCAGGCACTCAGGTCCTCAAAAGCAGCTCAAGAGATTCTGCGGTGCAGGTTCTGGTCACCTCACATGAGCAAATGCTTCTCTGGTTGCTGTGGTCAGTCCACCACTGCAAAAGGATATCTGTAGCCTGTCAAGTGGAGCCAGCAGCCCTGCAGACAAGAGTACTCTGGAGCAATTTACTGCCAGCAGTACAAGTGGGAAGGGACTCAGAACCTCACCCAGGTGGTGCATACCTGTGGATTCCACTAGAACAATGTAATCCCAGACTTGGTATTTTGGGAGAGGACTCAACACTGGGAAGATGGCACCCTCTATTAGGCTACATGTGTGTCAGACTCCACTTCGGAATAGCAATGGCTCCTGTCCCTCTAGTCCTTAATGCTGAAGCTACACAACTCAGTTTTCCCCTACTCACCCCTGGGCCTCCCAAGCTGCCACTCCTCCACCAGAGTTCCAGTGAGTGTTTGCAAATAAGCAGGTCTATGTGCAGGCTTTTAAAGAGGGTGTCTGGGTTTCCAGTTGCCTTCAGTCTCACCAAGACAGGCATACAGTCCTTGCTGATTTTTTTCTGCCAGATATTGTGGGAACTCCTTTTCCCAGCACAGCATGCCAGGGCTGGGAATCCCGGTGTGGGGCTGGGACCTTTGCCTCTTCTGGGGGATCCTCTGCCACCAAAGTGTCTCTCCTGGTGTTCAACCTCTATCTGTGGGTTTTAATAGTACTTTATTTATGTTCCTAAAATTGTTCTAGCTTTGGGCATTGGGAGCTCTTTTGCTTATCCCCTATGTTCCCCCTTGACATATTCCCATTTATTGTGTGTTTGTTTTTTGGAGCACTTCCTTATTTCCTGGTTTTACAAGATGATCCAGGCTCATAGAATATACTTTCTGCCCCAGTCCTAGAATCAGCTTTTCAGGAGTTTTCGGGAGCCTTGGCTCTTTTTATTGGAGAATAGTATAAGAGATCAAGATCTGGGCACTAGGTATGCTCTTTACTATTGGGGTGTTGTTGCTTCTAGGCCATTTCAGTTGACAGAGCAAGGAAATATATGTGTATGTATTAATCCATGTGTGTAAACATATCTATGTATTTCTATATGTATCCATCTATATCTACATTAAAGTAAATATCCTACTGATGTCTCCAACTCTAATTATTACCACAGGGATCATTCTAGCCTTCTCTCCTTACTTATATGTGACCTCCCAATAATGAAGCCTGTAACTTCTTCAATAGTGAGAAACCTAGTTTACACCATTCACCATCCATTTACTTAATTTTTCAATTCCAGTATATAAGTTACTGGAATGAAGGGAGGGGGAGATAGGAGGAAGTTGCCTGGTGATACTGTAAACAAGTGATGAGGCATGTGATGGGTCTTTCTCCCCTCTCCCTCGTAAGCACCTCAGGTTGCTGTGTTAGGTGCAAAGGTGCATGCATGACCCAGTGTCTCAAATACTTTAAAAGCAGTGGCGATGCAGTCTTTTCCTGCAAGTCAACAAGAACAAAAACTGGTAGAGGAGCACTCCCAAAAGCAAACCAAATCTCCACCTGGCCAGGCGGGGCCCTTGAGGTGGGGCATTCCCTCGGTTCCTAAGGGATTCCCTTGATTTGCATCAGAAACAAGACAGATCACATTAATATATTATAGAATGCTTTACTCAGATCACGTTAATATATTATAGAATGCTTTACTCACTCTTTAAGTTCTCTCTCTCTCTCTCTCTCTCTCACACACACACACACACACACACACACACACACACACACACGGTACAGAGGCAACTAGTAACAAACCAGTCCAATGAGAGATGTCAGTCTTGGGTTGGTCCAGGGACTGCAGCTGGTAAGTTTCCGATGGGGCAGAGCCTCCAGTAGCACACGCCTTGGTTGAGTCCCCACCAGCAGGAGGTCTCAGCTAGATCAGTGCGATCTGCTGTCAGTCAAAAGTACTGCTCTTTTATCTCTCTAAAGGCTTATCTGTTCCAGATGGTAGATGTCTCTCAGCATGTAAATGTCCTTGTTTATCGCTGAGTCCAGACACATCCTTACTGTGCACGTTCTAACCATGGAGTCACTCAGGTTTTTAAAATGGAGTTACTTATACCAATGTTCATAATGCTCTGTACACTCAGTCAAGAGTGTAATTGACAGAGGAAAAGATACTTTTACTCCTTTCTGGGGCACAGGGCCAGGTAAGGATGCCAATCAGCCTGCCTAGGAAAGAAATTGCCTGGAAAGTTGAATCCTTCCATTGTTCATGAAATCTTGAACAGGAAATTTAAAAGGAAGGAGGGCAGAAACTCACAGCTGGGGTGGCTAGATTCGGTAGATCTGCTCCAGCACCTAAGGCCTGGGGATGGCAGGCTAAGGATAGGGGCAGCATGGGTGGAAGCAAGGGGCACATGCATGCCCAGTCCTAGGAGTGCTGTGCTGGCAGAGAGAGAGAGATGGATTAACCTGGAGGATGGTGTTGGGGTTGCCTGCAAGGGTGCAAGCTGAGATTGGTTTGGTTTGATGGAGGATGATAGAATTATTTCTCTTTGGGTGTTAAGAAATTATGTAGCTTTTAAATAAAGATCCTTTCCTCTTTCACCACACTCTGCCTTTGAATTTACATATAGGCAAGGCAGCAGGACCCAGTTTCTGTTTCATAACATATATGTATTATGGTTCGGTGTTGTTAATCCCTACCTTGATGGAAAATAACTTTATCAACTAGCGTACAGTGTTCCCTTTTTGCCTTTAGTTTTACAGACTTACTCATTTCCCAAACTATTTACATCAGAACATTTTTTGCCACCCCTTTCAGTGAGGTTGTTTCATACATTTAGTCAGTCTAAAAAAATCTGTACATTATTGGATTCCGATTAAATGACACTCTGGAACAAGCCAAACTTATAAAGATAGTAAATACAGTACTGATTATCAGATTCTTTGTCAAATTCCACATTTCATTTCGTATGTCCTGACCTCCAAATGTTTTTTTCTTAATTTTAATTCATACAGAATAGTTTCACCATCCTAAGAAATCTGTGTTTCACCTATTTCATATTCCCTCATTCCCAAAACTCTGGCAACTACTGATATGCTTACTGTCCTAGTTTTGCCTGTAAAATGGTATCATACAGTATGTAGCTTTTCTAGATTTATTCATGTCCTTTTATGGCTTATTAGCTGTTAATGTAAGAAACATCCAAACCTTTAAGAGAACTTTAATGAGTTTATTTGAGCCAAACTGACAACAAATTCCAAGAAGCAAAATTTCAATAGATTAAGAAAATGTTCCAGAGAATAGCAGTTTTGCAGCTTATTTTATAAATTAGAATAAAATGAGGAAGTATAAGGAGGGTCACATGAAATCCATTGGTCGTAGATTAAGTGGGTGGGAGAAAGCAAAGCAGAGAAATATCAGGGATTGGATGAAAAGTAAAATGTAGAGAGACACCTTTTACATTGGTGGATACAGGATAGTTAATTAACATTTTATAGCACATAGAGATAGTATTTGGGGAATAAACAATGAGTCATTCTGCAGTCTCATGCTCTTTTGTAGTGAGTGGGTTATGCTCTGAAGGTTCTGGAAAAAGAGATCACTCTAACACTCTGAGGGTAGTTATCTCAAAAGCAAAATGGCAATAGACAGGTTCACTTAAGGTAAAGATTGACTTTTGTTAAGGAAGCTACCGGCCAAAGATGTGACTACCCACCATGACCCACTTTTAGTTAGGAATTTTTATTTTCAGATCATTTATGTAGTTAATTTTGGTCTCTGAGTTTGTAGGGCTTGCCATGCTGGTCTCCTCTGAGCCTGTCAGGTTTAGTATGTGGTCCCTTTTTCAGCCACACAGCTCACTCTTTTTTTATCACTGAATAGTATGGAAGAAGTTTTAAAATTCTGAATTCCACAGAACCAGACTTCCTACGTATCCATTTTACTTTTTTTTTTTTCTTTTTCTTAAAGTCCTCTGGTCACATGGAAGCTTTTCTGCTGTATTCTTATGCACCACTGAATTGTTCTTCTATTGTAATGAGCAATTTAACTTCCTTCCCCAAACCTGCATATCTTCCTCAGCAAACAAAACAGGGCTCTTAGAATTTTAGCCCTTATACAAACAGCTTCTCACACTTTACCTTCCTAGTAACACCTACATTACAGTTCTTTATGGTCCTGCTTAACATCCCCCACTTTTCCAGCATTATCATTTCACTTTTCTTTACCCAACTTGTCCAACCTGAGGCCCACAGGCCACATGTGACCCGGTTATGCTCCCCGTTTTCGACCCCCACAGTGACCAAGAGACTGACTCCGATGTAAATACAAAAAGAGACTTTATTGCTACAAGCTCGAGTTCGGTCCGTCCGCCCTCCAACGCAGCAGCGAGAGAACGGCCTCAAACCTGGATAGGTGGGGGAATTTAAAGGAAAAAAAATTTGCAGGCGGGTGGGGTGACATGCCGTGGCGTTACTGGGTAGGTGGAGGGACATGGGGCGGGAAGCAGGAACTGGGTGAATGCTGAGGTTTTTCCTAATAAGGGAAGTAGTCTGCTGTGCTCTTAGGTTTCGCTTCTCTCGAAATGGCGGCTGTCAAAATGGAGTCTCCTAGGCCCCACGACCCAACACAAATTCATAAACTTTCTTTAAACATTATGAGATTTTTTTTTTGCAACATATTTTTTCTCTTTTTTTAGCTCATCAGTCATCGTTAGTGTATTTTATGTGTGGTCCAACACAATTCTTCTTCCAATATGGTCCAGGGAAGCCAAAAGATTGGACAACCCTGCATACAATCTTTAAAACTGTGAACTGTTCTGTATTCTGTGATAATGCTGTGTTTAGCCCTTAGAAAGTTTCAATAAATACTCATTAAATAAATAAATGATTTGATATAATGTAAGAGCCAGCAGGTTGCAGACAAACTTACAAAACCTGAAATGAAGGTGGTATTCTATCCACTCGTGTAGAATAGTGGTTGGCTATACACTCTTCCTTTTATTATTATTTTTTCATTATTTGAAGTCCACTTCCAAAAAACAATCTGAAATCTGAGATACATTCTATTTATATAGAACATATGGTGTTTACAGAAGCATTAGTAAATAGTATGTTAGTGAACCTCGATAATGTGTGTCAGGTTTTCAGCATTAGCCCAGAACATCAGCGTTACTACAAACAGCTGAAATATATTGTATAAAATTTATTCCTCATAAAATGTTTTAGGGCCAAATTTTGGAAACTGGATAGCCAAATTAAAATTATTATCATCCATGTTATTAGTAAAAGAAGCTGATGTGGCTGTTTAATAACTCATTAACTTAAAAAAAGTCCTTAACATAGGTATTGTTACTGGAAAATGGGGTGTCCTTGTCGACACGATGTCCAGGTTCTTGGTATCTCGAGCAAAGAATTGAATGAGACAGTGGTGAGACAAAGAGATAGTTTATTGAGGGGAAAGTACACTCCAAAGAGGTAGGAGCGGGCTCGAGCAAGAAAATGGCTCAGGAGCCCTGATGAATGAGGCTTTGGGGCTTTTATTTTAAGTCTTCAGGGGAGACACCTCTCGGTGTGGGGTCTCTTGATTGACAAGGGGTCTGCCTTCTGAGTGCGCATGCCCTTTCCCAGAGTTCAGTCTGTTATGATATTAATGAACTTCTGGGCATATGCATGATATTA
>PVJL010007181.1:53078-81836 GCA_004026885.1 Lyroderma lyra
TCCTTTGGTTGAAATGGGCTGGAAGCCTTGTTGGGGGCACCGCTAGTATCCTGATGATTTCTAGATTAGGAGAAAATAATTCAGTTAGTACTTTAAAGGCATTGATCAGAGAAATAGGTTTTAAAGCCCTTGTCACTAGGTGGTTTCAGGATAGAAAGTCTGTTGCTCGGGGTGAGGAGCTAGAGACAATTGATAAGGAAAGCGATTAAGAAAAGGTGAAACTAAGAGCTAAAGAAACAAGGAAAAGGAGTCTTTAGTGAAGTGGGGGGATGGCTGCTCTATTTGGCCCACATCAGTATAAAATTTAAATACTGGGATTCCAAGCAAAATATTCCATAAAGTTCCTTATTTCACATACTTAAGTTATATTATAAAATAAACTTGGAAACCACACTTTCATCTGAGGGACCATCTTTCAAAGCCTGTATTGCATGGGTACTTGCTTCCTTTAAGCTGTGTATAGTAGCCTCGTATACTAGATCCCTAATTTTGATGTGAATAAATTGTTTAACTTTGGGTGGTGGAAAAGGGAGTTCTTTAATTTCTTCTCTTTCTCCTCCTCCTCCTCTTTCCATTTCCCTCTTCTTCCTCCCCTTTTTCCTTCTTCCTCTTAACATATTTGCTATTGTCTTGGATTACAGAGGAAGTTGTCATCAAGAAGACAATAATTTCACTTCAGTTAAATCTCACGTGTTTGCAATCATCTTTCTCATACCCAATAATTAGTATTAGAAATGAGGTCTTAAGGGGCTTCTTGACTTTGCAGAGTAAAAAATTCTTCATTTTAGAAATTTATCCCTTTCTGAGGAGATTTTTTTTAAGCATAAAAGTGTATACAAGTGGAATATTATAAAAATACTTTAAATCTTTGGATAAGATTTAAAGAAAGGTACTCTATCTTTTCTGGTTTCTGTTAGATACTTGTATTTTCAACATTTGAAATGTTTTTATATCTTGTACTTTTCCTGGCTTTTTCTATTTGTAGCATTCAGATTGTGGAAATGACAAAGAAGGTGCTACTAGAAGACAGAAGTTTGCTGGAAGTTAATTCGTTAGGTGACCTATGTTTCTCAGGCATGACAAATTACTAATCCATCTAAAGTGGGTGCTGGAATATAGGAAACAAATAAAAACAGAAGGTAAAATGGTGACGGTCTATACAAGTACTCCCAAAAGTTTGCTTCTCAAAATAAATGAAGATAATAAGATTTCTTGGCAAACAGCTAAGAACTTTACAACATGTATGTATGCATAACATTTCATATAAGAAACAGATTTCACAATTTCAAAGATTTGGATTATTTATATGCTATATTCACCTGAAATGAAAATCCAACTCTCTGGTGATCATCTTACCTCAGTAATATGCTAATTTCATCCTCATGGCACGCAAGAGTTAATGTCATAAACTGACACTAACTCACTATAAAAGTATAGACATACTTAGGGAAAAAAGTGGTTCAATGTTTTTCTTAACTGATTGTGTTTTCATGATAAAAATCAACAGACTGAATCAAAAGTTGCCAAGATCAATGTTTCCTATTAGTACTTATATCATTTATTTAATTGGGTATTTCCTTTAGAACATTTCTACTTTGACAAGCCAACACAGTTCTGAAAAAAATGTTAGTAACAAAACTGCTGCTTTGGCTTTTTATATTGCAGAAACAGACTGCCTGATTTCTACATTGGTGATCCATATTATTTTCTTTATTGCATGTTGAATAAAAGGGGGCTGCTAAACTGCAAACTATTCAAGTGCATTTATTTCTGCATTGATAAGTGATTCAAGTTTTTCAGAGTTGGAAGATGTATGGTCCTTTCTACAGTTTTAAAGCTGGTGGCTGGTTTTTTCATACTGGGTAAATATTTAGGACTCCCCATGATATTCCTAGGGCATCACATATATTACATATTTTACAGCTTTCAAAGCTCTTTCATACATTTTTCACTTTCAATTTACAGTAATTCTACAAGATAGCATAGACATTAATGATTTATAGATGAAGATGAGGCTGAGAAAATTTCAGTAGGTTTTCTATAGTCACAAAGCTAGGAATAGTGGAGTCAGGATCAGTACTTATGTTTTCACTTTTGAGCCCAGGAAACTTTATTTCAATATGAGTTCAGAGCATTATTGCTTTAGGCAAAGGGGCAATGCATATGATAGAAATGATACATTTTGCAATTTAGACTATAGTGTGGTACCAAATAGCACTTCATACTTTTCATTTTTGTCATTGTGACCTCTTCATAGAAGGAGATCTCATTGCTATTCTTTCCTCTGATTTCTTTAAAATTAATCTTATTTTCCAACAAGAATTTTAAGACCTGACCTCAATATTATAATTAACACATTGAGAGGATATATCAACATGACCCACTTCATGTCCCCTTTCCAGTGTGGATACTCATGAATGTAATTTAGTGTTAATTTCAAAATAGTAAATTTTAATTTTTTCAGTTTCTATGACTGAGTTTACACAATTGTATTTAGTCAAAGAATGTGCCATCTCCTAAAAGTTCTCTCTCTGGCAAAGGAAGAACACTAATCACTGCTGTGTTAACAGTGAGAGAGGCGAATTTTGATACTTTATGTCATCTTTTGCCCAGCAGAGCTCAATGCACAGCTTCAACTCAGAATTGATGATTTTGTTTGATCATGAGTGGCATTGCCATGAAGCATGATACTAGGAGTAGCAAGGAAATGTTTAAGGAAAATATTTTTTTTACTGATTCTTGGATTTCTTAAGACATATATACCTTTAATCTATTTTTGTCCCTTCTGCCTCATATGCAAATAAGTCCTGATATCTTCTTGTTAATATTGGCCCTTTAGAGCTACTCGATAAGCCTCTTTAGTCAAATCAGTATGTTTCTATTTCTTAGAACCTGGGCGAAACTCAAGAAATGGCTTTTTTTTCTCTCAATGCTTTTGCAGTGTTAAGCCTACTAGGTGTATAATAATGAATCATGTCCTTTAGATTTTTTTTATTGTAAAATTTATTGAGGTGACATTGATTAATAAAATTTACATAGTTTCCAGGAGTACATTCTACAATACATTATCTACATATTGTATTATGTGTTCATCACCTGGAGTCAGTTCTCTTTCCATCACCATATATTTGTCCCCCTGTCCCTTCTCCCCCACCTCTCTCCCCACTTACCCTCAGGTAACTACTAAATTATTGACTGTGTCCATGAGTTTTGTTTCTTTGTTGCTCTCGATTTTATATTCCATATATAAATGAAATCATGCAGTTCTTGATTTTACTTTCTGGCTTATTTTACTTAGCATGATGATCTCAAGATCCATCCATGTTGTCAGAAATGGCCCTATTTCATCTTTTCTTATAGCTAGTATTCCATTGTGTACATGTACCACAACGTTTTTATCCAGTCATCTATCAGAGGACACTTTGGTTGTTTCCATGTCTTGGCCACTGTAAATAGTGCTGTGATGAACATTGGGATGCATATATCTTTGCAGACTGAGGTTTCAAGTTATTTACTTAAGTACCCAGAAAAGAGATTGCTGGGTCATATGGCAATTCTATTCTTAGTGTTTTGAGGAATCTTCATACTGTTCTCCACAGTGGTTGTACCAGTTTGCATTCCCACCAGCAGTGTGTGAGGGTTCCTTTTTCTCCACACCCTCTTCAACACTTGTTGTTCCTCGTCTTGTTGATAATGGTCATTCTCACAGGTGTGAGGTGGTGTCTCATTGTGGTTTTGATTTGTATTTCCCTAATAGTTAATGAGGATGAGCAGTTTTTCATATCTGTTGGCCATTTGTATGTCTTCCAGGGAGAAGTGTCTGTTCAGGTCTTCTGCCCATTTTTAAATTAGATTGCTTTTTTCTTGTTGTTGTTTATTTGTATGAGTTCTTTATATATTTTAGACATCATTTCCTTATCAGAGGCAATGTTTGCAAATTTTTTTTTTCCATTTGGTTGGTTGTCTCTTTGCTTTGTTGATAGTTTCTTTTGCTGTGCAAAAGCTTTCTGGTTTGATATAGTCCCATTCATTTATTTTTGCTTTTGAGGTCAGGTTCATGAAGTCCTCCCTGAACCGGAGGTCAATAGGTTTAGTTTTCTTGTATACAGTTTATTGTTTTGAGTCTTATGTGTGTGTGTGGGTCTTTAATTTATTTTGATTTAATTTTCGTATATGGTGCCAGTTCAGATTCATTCTTTTGCACGTGGTTTTCCAATTTTCTCAGCACCATTTACCAAAGAGGCTTTCTCTTCCCCATTGTATATTTTTCTCTTCTTTGTTAAAAATTATCTGTCCATATGTTTGTGAGTTTATTTCTAGGTTTTCGATTCTGTTCCATTGATCTGTGTGTCTGTTCTTCTGCCAATACCAAGCTGTTTTGATTATTGATGTTTTGTAGTATAGATTAAAATTGAGGAGTGTGACACCTCCAACCTTATTTTATTTATTTTTTTTGTAGAATTGCTTTGACAATTCAAGGTCTTTTGTGGTTCCATATGAATCTGATGATTCTTTTATCTATTTATTGAAAGAATGTCTGTGGAATTTTGATGGGAATTGCATAAAATTTTTATATTGCTTTGGGTAATATGATAATTTTAACTATGTTGATTCTTCTGGTCCATGAACATGGAACCTATTTCTTTGTGTCCTCTTCAATTTCTTTTAGTAGTTTCTTACAGTGTTCAGTGTATAAGTCCTTCACATTCTTTGTTAAGTTTATTCCTAGTTATTTTATTCTTTTTGTTGTAATTGCAAATGTATTGTTTTTCTGATTTCTTTTTCTGAAGTGTCATTGTTGGTATGTAAAAATGCAATTGATTTTTGCATCATGAGATTTTACTGTATTTGGTTATTGTTTCTAATAGTTGTCTGGTGGAGTCTTTAGGGTTTTCTATCTAAAGGATCATGTCATGTGCAAATAGTGACAGTTTAACTTCTTCTTTTCTAATTTGGATGCCTTTTATTCTTTTCTCTTGCCTGATAGCTCTGGCTAGAACTTCCAATACTATATTGAATAGCACTGGTAAAGAGGGCACCCCTGTCTTGTTTCTGATTTTAGGAGAATAAGCTTCAGTTTTACCCCATTCAGTATGATATTAGCTGAGGACCTGTCATATATGGCCTATTTTATGTTGAGGTACTTTCCTTCTATGCACATTTTATTCAGTGTGTTGATCATAAATGGATTTTGTATCTTGTCAGATGCTTTTTCTGCATCAATTGATAAAATCATATGATTTTTATCTTTAATTTTGTTTCTGTGGATTACATGGATTGATTTGTGCATGTTGAACCATCCTTGTGTCCCTGGTATAAATTCCACTTGGACATGTTGTATAACATTTATAATGTATTTTTGTATTCTATTTGTTAGTATTTTGTTGAAGATTTTTGCATCTATGTTCACCAGATATATTTGTCTATAGTTTTCTTTTATTGTGTTATTTTACCAGGTTTTGGTATTAGGGTAATGTTGGCCCCATAGAATGAGTTGGGAAGCATTGCCTCTTCTTCAATTTTTTGGAAGAGTTTGAAGAGAATAGGCATTAATTCCTCTTTGAATGTTTGATAAAACTTGTTGGTGAGGCCCTCTGGTCTTGGGCTTTTGCTTTTGGGAAGGTTTGGGTAATTGTTTCAATTTCCTTACTGTTGATTGGTCTATTTAAATTATCCAATTCTTCTTGGTTCAGTTGAGGTAGACTATGTGTTTCTAGAAACTTGTTCATTTCTTCTAGGCTGTTAAATTTGGTGACATATAGTCCTTCATAATATTTTTATATAAATCCTTTGTATTTCTGCGGTATCAGTCACAATTTCTCCCCTTCATTTCTAATTTTGGTTGTGTATTTTATTTTTGTCCCTTGGTGAAGCTAGCCAGGGGTTTGTTGATTTTGATGATTTTTTGAAAGTACCAGCTCTTTGTTGCATTAATTTTTTTCTATTGTTTTTCTGTTCTCTATTTCATTTAGTTTTGCTCTAATTTTTATAATTTCTTTCCTTCTGATGACTTTTGGTTTTTTTTGTTTTTCCTTTTCTAATTATTTAAGATGGGATGTTATGTTATTTGAACTATTTCTTGTTTCTTGAGATAGGCCTGTAATGATAGAAATTTCTCTCTTATTACTGCTTTGGCAGCATCCCAATAATTTTGATATGTTGTATTTTCATTGTCATTAGTTTCAATGTATTTTTTAATCTCTTCTTTTATATCTTCTTTGATCTAGTCATTTATTAATAGCATGTGTTCTTTTCTTTCTTTTTTTGATTTAAATTACTGGGGTGACATTTATTAGTAAAAATTACATAAGTCCCAGGTGTACAATTCTACATTACATCTTCTATGTATTATATTATATGTTCACACTCGCAGTCAATTCTCTTTCCATCACCATATATTTGTGCCCCTGTCTCTTCTCCCCCCTCCTGCTTCCCCTCTTACTCTCTGGTAACTACTAAATTATTGCTTGTGTCCATGAGTTTTGTTTCTTTGTTGCTTTCAATTTTCTGTTAGCAATTAAACTAAATTTCTCCATCTCTTATCCTTATTTTATGCACTCTCCCATCCCTCCTCCCATCTTAAAGATGTCCCTCTAACATTCTTTGTAGTACTGATTTGGTGGTGAGAAATTCCTTTAGATTTTTCTTATCTGAGAAGCTCATTATGTGCCCTTTAATTTTGCATGCTAGCCTTGCTGTATACTTTATTCTTGGTTGTAGATCCTCGGTTTTTAATCATGTTGAATATTTTATGCCAGTCCCTCTGGCCTGTAAAGTTTCTGGTGAGAAATTAGCTGAGATTCAAATGGGTGTCCCTTTATAAGTTATTGTTTGCATTTCTCTTGCTGTTTTTAGAATTCTTTCTTTTTCTTTAACTTTTGTCATTTTAATTATGATGTGTCTCGGTGTATTCCTATTTGGGATCATCTCATTTGGAATTCTCTGTGCATCCTGAATTTGTATGTCTATTTCCTTCACCATATTAGGAAAATTTTCAGTCATTATTTCTTCAAACTTTGATTTTCCTTTGTCACTTCCGGCACCCATATTATTCTGATATTCTTTCGTTTGATATAGTCCTGGAGAAATCTCAATTGATTTATATTTTTTTGGAAATAATTTTCTAATTGATCTGGCTGGATGTTTTCTGCTGGCTTTTCCTGCAAATCACTTCTTTGCACTTCTATTTTATCTAGTTAGGTGACTTTTATTATGTTCTTCATTTCAGTTAATGTAGTCATTATCTCTGGTCCTTTATAATTGTTTGTAAGTCTTCTTTGATGCTTGCTATCTCTTTGTTAAAATTATCATTTAGTTCCTTAAGCATTTTTATAATCGTTGTTTTGAACTTTGTTTCTGATGGGTCATCTGTCCCCATCTCTTTAATTTTCGCAACCACTCTGGACCCTTGCTGCTGAGGTGTATTTGGAGTTTGCAGCTGATACTGGGTGGGCAGAGTCATGTGGGGGAGGGGAGTTTGTGCCTTTATTTCTTCTGGTGGCTCCAGGGCCATGCAGAGTGTTTGGCGTGATTGCACCTTTTTGTTCCCAGTTTGCTCCATACACAGATTCTGCCCCGGACTTCAGGGTCAGCTGTCCTGTTTGCTGGTCTTTCAGACTGGCTGGTTTTGGGTCAAGATATGCATGCACACCCCTCTCTCTCCTTCCCAGCCAGAGTGTTCACGCTGCGAATATTCATTGCCCAGTCGCTTCCCCACCTCTAGGAACCAGAGTGCAGTTGAGTTGCTACATTTGCAGCAGGGTCTGCACCTCCTGGGGCCAAACTGAGGTAGTTGCAGTATCTCATGCCCCCACTTCTGGGCCTCCTTTCCTCTGTCCTTAGGACTGAATGAGGTCTGGAGTGCTTTCCTGCTGCCTTCTCCCTTCTTTCTCCCCCAGCTGTAGAGTTCCAAGCAGGGACCTGTGCCTCGCAGCTGTGTCTCTGCTCTTCCCTTTTATTTCTCCTTTGTTTAATCCTTTACCCACCAGCAGGTACTTTAATATGATGAATGGGTTTCTTAGCTGTGATTGTGCATTGTGTAGAGGGTTCTTAGTTGAGGTATAGGTGTTTTATTAGTTGTAATTTTCAGAGGAGTTTTCAGAGGTCCCTCTCATGCTGCCGTTTTGTGGCTGCTAATAGCATGTTGTTTAATGTCAATGTATATGTGGTTGTTTCTGTCCTTTTTTTTGCAGTTGATTCCAATTGCAAAGTTTTGTGGTCTGAGAATACACTTGGGTATGATTTCAATATTCTTAAATTTGCTGAGGCTAGTTTTGTGTCTCAGCATATGGTCTATCCTTGAGAGTGTTCTATGTGCACTAGAAAAGAAGGTATAATCTTTTATTGTCAGATGCGGTGTCCTGTAAATGTCTATTGTGTCTGATTGTTGTAATGTATCATTTAAAGCTGATATTTACTTATTTATTTTCTGTTTGGATGATCTGTCCATGGTTGTCAAGGGGGATGCCTAGGTCCTCCACTATAATTGTGTTTTTGTCAGTTTCTTTTTTTAGACCTGTTAGTAGTTGATTTGTAAATTTTGGTGCTTTTTAAATGGGGGCATATATATTAATGAGTATCATGTCTTCTTTTTATATTGTCTTCTTTATCATTATGAAATGCCCACCTATTTCTTTTATGACCTTTTTTTTTATATACTGAAATCTGTGTCATCAGATATAAGAATGGCCACTCCAGCTTTTCTCTGGATGCTGTTTGCTTAAAATATAGCTTTCCACTCTTTCACTTTGAGTTTAGTTTGTCCTTGTGGTTCAGGTATGTCTTTTGGAGGTAGCATATGAATGGGTTTTGTATTTTAATCCAGTCTGTTCCTTTGTTACTTTTTATTGGGAGTTCAGTCCATTTACATTTAGGATGATGATTCTAAATGACTTATTCTTTGTTCTATCTGGTTGGCCTTGTTTTCTATGCTAGCTAATTCCCTTTTAATTTCTTTTATTGCATCGTGTATCTCAATAATTTCTTTTTTTTAAAATAGTTTTATGTTCTTTGTTAAAATATTCCTTTTGTTACAGAATTCCTTTCTGAGATCATTTAGCTCCCTGTATATGCTCCACCAGTTTTCTTTGATCTTTCCAAGTGTTTTTAGAAATGCAGTCTTGAATTCTGTGTCATTTAGATCATATAATTCCCTACCTTCCAGTTTCTTTTCTGGAGATTTATTTTTTTCTGTGTAGCTTTGTTCCCTAGAGTACTCATTGTTTACTTCCTGGGCATAAGGGCTTTTTTGCTGGCAAATATGAAGAGGTCTTTCTTTCATTTCCCAATTGGTGTTGCTTCTGTCTTACAATATTTTATCATGTCCATTCAGTCTTCTTACACTGGGAGATTCCCTGGAAGGTGGGCTTCTCTACTTTGATCCAGTTGCCTTAATCTCAGTGGACCTCTTTTTGGGGAGGATGCAGTAGGTGATAATATTCTATGCCTCTGGAATCCCAGTGCAGGCTGGAGTTGTTATGCCTGTGTGTTGCAGTTTCCCTGAGCCACTCTGCCAGTTTCAGGTGGATGGGTGGGGGGGTGGAGTTTTTTGGGAAAAGAACAGATGCAGCCTTGATGGCACTGCAAAATGGCGGTCTCTCATTCTGTGGCCAACGAAAGGCTCCAGGTGGAGCTGGGGAGGTGAGCCCTGGGACAGAGTGGGCGAAGCCCTCGGGTTCAGTGCTGACAGGTTTTGCTTTGCTGTGATGGCATTGCTGATTGCAATTGCTGCATGACCCAAGATCGCACACTGTCCTGGGTACTGGTTTCAGCCACAACCCAACCTTGCCTGACCGCCAAGAGCAGAAAGGCCTGCTGTAGATGCACACCTTTGTGTCTGTCTTTCTTGCTTCTCCCAAGCCCATGCCTCACCCAGGATTGTGATCTTTCCTGGTCAGCATTTCCATGGCCCCTGGCTATCAGTTTCCAGCTTGCCCAGGGATGCCCTGTGGCTGGGATGGTACTGCTGTGACCCTCGGCTCCCAGCTCTGAGCTCCTTTAGGCCCACACTTGTACCTGCATATGTGTTCCAACTGTGGCCCTAGTCTGCCCAGGGCTGTGTAAGGCACCTCTACTCAGGCCCTAACTTGTCCAAGGCCATATGTTCAGGGCTTAGGTCACCCAGGGTTGCTCCCACTTCAGCAGTCCATGCCTCTGCCCTTGTCAATTCTCTGCTTCCAAGCTGCCCAGGGTTGTGCTGTGTTTTAGCCAGTGTTCCCAGGTTCCCAGCTCACTCTCTCTTCTGCTGGGCTCTGGGACACAAACTACAGCCCTGTTCACCCTTATTCCTTCTCTCCCTCTCACCTTCCTTTCTCTGACCTTTATGTGTGTCCTTGTGATGAGTGATTTTTTTCAGCTGAGGTTTTGTGTCATGTAGGGATTATCTGGTCAGATTTTTATTTTTAATCTGTTATATTTTCTAGGAGAGATTTCAAGAGTCTCCTCTCATGCCACCATCTTGATGACTTCCTCTTTTTTAAATTACAGATAATGATAATGCAAGTTTGATTTTTCTCCACAGACCCCCGTGTATCAACTCATTTGAGTATATTTCTTTTTTATGTAACATGTATGATTAGTAAAAGAGAAAAAAGAAAAGTAAATATTCAGAAAAAAATAATGTGTTAATTTTAATTGAATCACTTACATTGTACCTAATGATGTTTGTAGTCTTAGATTCTGGTAATGTTCTCAAGAAAATGCAAGATATTGAATATATAAAATTTTAGAAACCCAATCACATCAGTTCTCTATGTCTATGTGAAATGAAAATGAAAATATGTCAGATATTAATCTCTCCAGGAACCTTGGAAAATTTTATTTTCCTTTGTCATCTTAGGTGGCCATCTTTGTGCTACAACTGGGCAGTATTACATTTCTACTTACAGAGCCTGTGATAAGTGCAATGACAACTGGGGCTGCCACCCACGTTGTGACTTCACAAGTGAAATATCTCTTGGGAATGAAAATGCCCTATATATCTGGACCACTTGGATTCTTTTATGTAAGTTTTCCATACATCTTTGTTCATATATTTTGTGTGTCTCACAAAGTAGAATTTGATTAATTATAATACTGAGATAGTTCTATATTAAAGCAACTTAGGTTTAAATACAATCTCTTAGGATAATTTAAATGTGGTTTAAGATATTAAACTAGTTTAATTAATCATATCTTTTAATTTTGGAAGAAATTCTTTATAATAAATAATTGAATATGATATAATTGGGGAGCATACTTAGAAAAAAATAGCTTGAATTTTTTTGTGAGCCAGATATATTGGCAATTTCTAGTGGAAGCCATCTACTGAGATTGTGACTGAGTTTAACAACAGTATATTGAACTACATTTTTTTAGTATTGTAAACCCTGCTATGGACCAAATCACAGGTCTGGTCAAAATTGGTGGCTGGAGCCTTAATAGCAGACAATCAGTTATTAAAAGCCACTTGAACCTGAGAGAAGACCATGTGGGATTTCGACATATCCTCCTAATAGTCTATTGTTTTTGGGCCTTTTCTTGAAGCTGACCTAAAATCT
Organism: Lyroderma lyra; assembly: GCA_004026885.1. Taxonomy (NCBI): domain Eukaryota; kingdom Metazoa; phylum Chordata; class Mammalia; order Chiroptera; family Megadermatidae; genus Lyroderma; species Lyroderma lyra. The sequence continues at coordinate 64,616 of PVJL010007181.1, forward strand.
ATGTCTGCTCAGGAAATCACGTCCTGTTAGATCTTTGTAAGAAAATTAACATCTCGTTAATAAACTTCACGGCTACCAAAGTTCATATTACTTAATTTTATGTTGTCGAGGAGGAAAATATATTTTTCTTGTACTTTTCTAGATTCTTAGCTGTGGCCCCTATAACAAAAAACAGATTAACAAGAAAAAAAACCCCAGAAGTTTATTAACATATATATCTCATATATACGTAGGAGAAATGCAGGGATGTGTAACCCAAAATATGTGGCTAGAACTTGGGCTTAAATACCATGTTCATCATAAACAAAAGAAGAAGAATGTAGTATAGGCAAGTTATGAGAAGTGAACAGGAAAACTACAGTAAACAAAGATAAGGTTGTTATGCAGATTTAAGTTGGTGCCTTCTCCATTGATGTGAGTCTCTTGTGATTTTATTATCCTTTCCTTCCTGGTTCAGAGAGGTAGATATTTACAAATGGAGATGTCTTTTATAAATGCAAACTTTCCTTTTAAAAGAGTAATTTACACCCTGTTTCCAAAGCTTACTTGTGTATTTCAGTGTCAAAAATTGTGATGGGGGAGTTCCCTGATGGTGTAGTGGCTTAAGGCTTCGGCATTGGCGCTGTCAGTGCTGCGGCCTGAGTTCGATTCCCAGTCAGGGAGCTACCCACATACCAAAAAGCAAAAAAAAAAAAAAAAAAAATTGTGATGTTCTGAACAGTGGATTAAGAAATAAATTTTGCATCATGCGTAGTTTACCCTGGAACATTTGGAAAGTGAACTTTGGTATAGAATCTGATGATAATAATGTAAATCTGAACTTGCCCTTGGATTATTTAGGTGGAATGTGAACTAGCAGAACTGAGCTCAGCACAGAAGTATAAAACAGAGGACAAAATAGAGGCTGTGGTCATGAGGTCAAAGAATTTACAGTAGAGTGAATTAACACATTTTGGGATTTCACTCTTTAACTGTTTCCTACTCCTGAGTTTTCACAAAGTTATATGCCTATATGTTTTTTCTTATTTATTTTTATTTTTCATTTACATTTGACATACAGTATTATATTGGTTTCAGGTATACAGCATAGTGATGAGACATTTATATAACTTACAAAAATTTTTTTCAATACATCTGGTTCCCATATGACACCATATATAGTTATTATGTTATTTATTATATGCTCTATGCTGCACTTTACATCCCTGTGACTATTTTGTGACTATGGATTTGTACTTCTTGATTTCTTACCCTTTTTTAGCCAACCCTTCCATCCTCCTCCCATCACTCCAACAAATCTAGTACCCATCTGATGCCACCCATAGTTATTGCAACATTATTGACTAAATTCCCATGTTATACCCTATATCCTCATAACTACTACTTTGTAACCACCAGACTAAACTTCCTAATCTCTTTCCCTTATTTCATCTCCTCCCCCAACTTTTCTCCGATCTGGCAACAAACCAAATGTTTCTTATATCTATGAATCTGTTCCTGTTCTACTTGTTTATTTTCTTTGTATTTCACCTATAAGCAAAGTCAGCTTACATCTGTCTTCCTTTGTTTGACACTCCATGCTGTGCAATACCCCTTATATCTTTTGATTGGAACCTTTAACCCATTTAAACAGAAGGTAATTGTTGATGTGTATCTACTGCTATTTTATTGTCCATAATTTTGCTCCCTACCCCCACCTCCCTCCCCTATCTTAAAGCAGTCCCTCCAACATTCCTGGTAACATTGGTTTGGTGGTGATGAAGTCCTTTAACTGTTTCTTGTCTGAGAAGTTGTTTATTTGCCCTTCAAGTTTGAATGCTTCGAGTTTGAATGATAGCCTTGCTGGGTAAAGTAATCTTGGTTGTAGGCCCTTGCTCTTCATTACATTAAATATTTTCTGCCACACCTTTCTGGCCTGCAAAGTTTCTGTTGAGAAATCAGCTAACAGTCTTATGGAAGCTTTCTTATAAGTAATTCATTTCTTTTCTCCTGCTCCTTTTAGTATTCCCTCTTTGTCTTTAACCTTTGCCATTTTAATTATAATGTGTCTTGGTGTGAATCTATTTGGATTTACCTTATTTGGAACTCTCTGTGCTTCCTGGGCTTGTATGTCTGTTTTCTTTACCAAGTTAGGGAAATTTTCCTCATTATTTCTTCAAATAGGTTTTCATTTCCTTTATTCTCTCTTCTTCTTGTACTCCTATGATGCAAATATTGTTGCACTTGATGTTGTCACAGAGGGCCCTTAAGCTATACTCATTTTTTTGGATTTTTTTTTCTTTTTACTGTTCTGGATGTTTTCTGCTACCCTGTCTTCCAATTCGCCGATTTGATCCTCTGCTTCATCTAATCTGTTGGTGATTTCTTCTATTGCATTCTAAATTTCAGTTATAGTTTTCTTCATTTCTGACTGGTCCTTCTTTTATGGTTTCTATGCCCTTCTTTATGCTTGCTGTCTCTCTGTTGAAGTTTTCACTAAGTTCCTTGATCATCCTTAAAATCATTGTTTTGAAGTCTGTATCTGATAGGTTGTTTGCCTCCATCTTGTTTAGTTCTCCTTCTGGAATTTTTCTGCTGTTCTTTTATTTGAGATGTATTTTTTTGTTTCCTTATTTTGGATACCTGTCTGTTTTTGTTTTCTGTGTATTAGGTAGATCTGCAACATCTCTCATATTGCTGGATAGCCTTATGCAGTAGGTATCTTGTGGGGCCCTGGCACTGTCTCTCTGGTCACCTGTGCTGGGTGGTCCTGTAGATTCTGGTTTGATGCCAGTGCTGTGCCTGGAGCTACTCAGCAAAAGTTTCAGAGCACACCAGTGCTGGTCACTGCCAGCTTGGGGTCTGAAGACTTAAATAATTTTCCAAGGAAGATTGCAATGGGGGGGGGGTAGCTGGCTGTTCACCATAGAAAGTGCCTTTGGCATTAGTGGAGTTGGGTGAGGTGGGTCCCAGTGAGTCAGCAGGGTGGATCAAATAGAACTCAACAGACCAAGCATGTTCAGATTTGGTCGTGTTGGGGTGGGCACTTCATAGGATAGATGGCTTCCATGATCCAGCTGCATAATTCAAGGGTGCACTCAAGAAAAGTGGTGACTGTCCTCCAGCACTCCCTCCAAATCCACATACCTCAGTCTGCCCCGTATGCCTCCAGTGCCTCCTGAGTCAATATCTCTTTGCCACAGCTCATGGTGAGTACCCAGAAGTGACTGAGTCTGCATGGGCATTTTAAGAGGACATCTGGGTTTCCTGGAGCCTTTCATACCAACCAAACAGTTAAAGTCCCCACTGTTTTTTATAGTTAGATGTGGGGCTCCTCTTCCCAGTACTAGTACTCCAGGCTAGGGAGCTTGGTATGGGGCTGGGGTGCCTTGCTCCTCTGGGGAGAATCTCCATGGCTGAGATATTCCTCCTGATTCTCTATTGCTACTGGAGATTTGGCTCCTTTCATGTTTGCACTCTTCCTACCAGTCTCAATGTGCTCTCTTCTTTTTTGTATCCTTAGTTATAAAACTTCTATTCAGCTAGTCTTCAGAGGGTTCTCCATGCTGGTTGGCCAGTAATTTAGTTGTAATTTTAATGTGTACACAGAATGAAGCAGGCACAATGTTTACCTACTCTGCCATCTTGGATCACACACTGTTATATATTTTTTGAAAGCTACACAGTCAGATGAGATAAAAATAGTTTTGCTGATATTCCTTGGAGAATAAATGAATATCTAGAATATTTGAGACTCTTGCACAATGAACCAGTCACCACTCCTAATTGCCTCAACTGAAACACTCATTTTCTTTAAATAATTCAGGTTAATCAAATTAATACACTCAATTAATTCTGGCACTAGCAATCCTTACTGTCAACTTTGAGAGAAAACATAGCCTTCTTTCTGCCTTTTTATGCTGCTCTTAGATCACTGTATGTTGGGGTTTCTATCTTCTGCTACTATAATGGTTTCTATAGTGTCTTCTTTCTGGGGGATGTCTGATTCTGTGCTACTAAAATAATCTAATTGTCTAGTTCAGATAGCTAAAATCTCCATCCTTTTGGTTGCTCTGTGATGGCAGGTGTTCTTGTCTCAATGGAACATTTTTAAAGGGCAATTTGAATTATACAGGGAGTAGTATGTGCTCTGTGAGATTATCAAACAGACCTCTCATAAGTCTTATAAAGTGGACATGGCATAATACTTTCTCTTTTTCTATATGTGACATGCAGACAGAGCACATGCCGCCAATGCCAACTAATCTTGAATAGTTAGGTCACTTTTTCTCTTCTAAGTGAAAACTGGTAACAAGCTTCCTAAAGTGAGGGGGTTTTCTCAGAAATATTAAACCCTGTTAAAGCTTTCCACTGGTCCCAGTACTTCCCTGAGAATTTCTGAGGTCTTCCTATCAAAGAGAGCTACTGGATCACTGTCATGATCCCTCTATGTTCCCAAGAAAAGTTGATAAGATCAGGTCAAATTTATCTTTATATATAGTCTTCCTAAATCCTTCACATATTTACCATTTTCCTTAAAGTTTTATCTCTAAATTTATATACTTCTAATGAAGCTATCTTTTTTCTTTTTTGGAACTATTGCTATTTCTTAACAAACTTCGAATTACTGCACGTTCTTCTTCAGTTATATACTGGGTAAATATTAGTTTTGTTTTCTAAGTTAATTTTTAGCTCTGGTGATTTTATCAGATCCCATATAATCAAGTAAACACTAATTGATTTGTCTTTTCTTTTCCTTGAAAAGAGGCAACAGGAGAAAAAACTTGAGAATCTGAGAATCTGAGATTCAGATCATAGCTCTAGCTTTGCCAAATGCCTGAGTATTTTTGAGTTCTCTTTGCTTGTTTTGTAAACTGGTTATAATGATAACTTTTGGGATTCATTCCCAAAATGAATTGTCTTTGTACTAGTAATAACGAGTTGGACATAACAAATTATACGTTTTTAAAAAGTACTACTTACTTAACCATTAGTGTCTAATAGGGCTGTGTAGAACTCTCAATCAGATAGGTAAAGTTACATAATAAAATTAATTATATCTTCTTTTGCAAGTTATTAGGATGACTTCAAAATTTATGAAACTTTCAAAAATAAATATATCTGCTATTAATGAGGGTTGGTCATTAGAATTTATGAAATCCTATAACTTTTGGTTAATTTTTATTTAAAAATGTTTCCATCTTTTCAGCTCACTCCACCCCCAAGCAGTTATAAACTCATTTAATAAATTGTAAACAGTGCTGCAATATATCACAATATATTTAAAAATAGGCACAAATGATACTACAAAGGCTCACCAGTGAAATTATTTTTTTTTCATTTTTAAGATTCAAATGTTTGACTGAATAGTTGGTTTCCCACACAGATAAGAAGAAAAAGTTTAATTATACTCTAGAATGAAAATTATTGTTAATTGGAAAATGATGATATATCTTTTTATTAGGAAAAATGTTTTACCCAAAAGGCACAATAAAAATCACAAAAATCCCTTGTTCATATTTAGCACATGTGGATTTATTTGAGATGGCACCGGTGTAGCAGCCTATGATAAATTTGGCAAAGCTAGTTTCACTGCCGTGGATTTATGACTACTGTTTAAATAATCATGTGCAGTTCTGTACATTAAACTGAAGAGCACAAGGCAAGTATGGCAATCTATTCAATTACACTTTCTGGAAATTTAATTTTCTTCATTAAAAATGAAGAGTTTCAGAACTGCAAAGCAATTTTATTCTCACCTCCATCCCTGCAGTACAAGCAAAACATTTTTCTAATTTGGACACTCCTGAAGGCTGCAAAACAGGAACCAAGTGTCAGAAACAAATCAGAGCCAATGAAACATTTTCTTTTACAGAAATGAGGTTATAATTAAATATGTATGAATGAGGTTTATATGTGGAGAACAAATATACTTTGAAGACATAAGCCCTTTGAGATTTCTGAATCAAGAATATGCTTTGGTTGTTTATTAAAAACTCATATTTTCTCCTCAGTTATTGTGACATTTCTTGTGAATTATAAGGATGTTCAATATACCCTAAAGAATAGATAGCATAAATTGAAGGGGAGAGAAAAGAAATGTTCATTTCTAGCTTGATTCAGCCAGTTACTTGGGATACAAAATGTGGCTGGTATAATTTGATATGGAACAATTATATAGGAATTTGTAACAAAGATTACTTTGAAATTCTAAATCAGAGGGCAGATATTTTTGCAATTCAACCATCTTGGGCTAAGCTCTCTCCATCCCCTACAATTCACTATAAAATGCATCACCACAACATCCAGTGCTCAGGTAATTTAAATTAAAGTTAGTTTTCTGAACAAAGGATGGCTGGATGCCATGTGGGCCTTGGCATGCTTGGTTATGCATTTAGTCTAAGTGTATTTCATGTACCCATGTTGTCTCTAGCCATTCAACATACCATAGTTTCCCTAGAACACATTTTGATGGGAGACTTAATTTATCTCTTGGGTGTTTTGTTTGTACTCAAGAAAACACAGTCTGGGACTGAGATTTCAGTTTATATTTTTTATATTTGTCTATACTACTTTGGAAGTAGAGGGATTTGGAAAGCTTGATCTTAACAGTACGTATTCCAAAATGTTTAATGATATAATGATATGGAGGCAAAGTTTAGAAAAGCCATCAAAGTCTTATGTACAGAGACAACTTGTGCCAAAATTAATTTTGGAAGGATCAGAGATGACTTTCAGGACCACTGAACAGGAATTTAGATGTGTTTAGAGATGGAAATAAAATACATTAGACTCTCTGTTAAAAATTTTCTTTTTGCTGGTTGCTTGAGAGTGCTGGATGCTTGAGTGCCAATGAACAGAGTTTATTTACATTTACCCAGCATCTACCAATCCCCATGGATGCCAGTTAACTGAAAGTCTATGGTATAATCAAGTTGAAAGCAAGTTGGGATAGGAGAGGACATGTCTGGGCAATCCTGGCTCATGTTTATAAGCTCCAAGCATTCAAAAGCTGCTATAAAGGACAAAGCCAGGGCTGACAGCAGACTTCAGTCTCCTCACTTGAAAAGTGGGAGATTTGGACTGTGAGGCAACAAAACCAGATATGTTCAATAAAATAATGTGGGGATATTTTACAAGCTATACATAGATGGGAAAAAATTACTATGCATTTGTGACTCAAGAATCACTAGAATAGATTTACGTAAATATTTTTTATTGACCACCTCATAGGCATTTAAGATGCAGTTATAAAATATCCTTGTTCCCATGGAGTTTTATTAAAATAGCAATGATGTGAAGCAGGGTAGGAGGAGACAACCAAATTGTTGAACAAGATAATCTCTCTGTTAATGAAGAAAAGCTAATGTAATTAAAGGCAGGTAATGTAATAAACTGAAAAGGAAATGATAAGGCTCACCTTGAATTAATTGAAAAATTAAATGACTCATTGCATAAAAGGTGGTTGGTTATCATTCTACCTGGAAGTGTCCCTCCACTCTTCTACAAAATGATATAATTAAAGTAGTCTCCTCAATTTTTTTCTACCCCAATCTGCCCTCCTCCACCTGCTTGGGGTAGGGTAAATACAAACATTTTATGTTCAGGATGAAGAGAAGGAGTTAGGGTGAATGCACTATGTAGATACAGGTAAACTTTTACCTGTTATAAACCAAAACTCCGGGCAATAGTAACAAGCTTCATTAGGGACACTGCTGGGCTGCCTCACAAAGGGAGGAAAAGCAGCAGCTCTGACCATGGGGAGGGGAAAATATATGGGTAAGGGGTTATGGTGGGCAAATGCAGAGGAGAGTATAGGTGGTTATGTCTAATTGGTCAGGGACAGGTTTTGGTTTCCTGAGCTGAACTGAGCCCCTGTAAGACAAGGGAAGGGAGGGAGAGGTGAACTGGATAAGATAATGGTTCAGGAGCCATTTTAGGCTGAGTCTGTCATTACCAAATATGTGTATGTTAATAAAAAATAATAATAGTCCCTGTACTCACAGATTATATAAATCAAGTTGGAAGATTTTATTGCCTCCTTCTATTGGCATTATTCTTCTTTTGCTGATGTTGAAGGCACAAAACTAGGGCAAGAAGGGCTTGTTTGCCTGAGAAGCAGCCATGTGTCATGAATTCCACCACAAACAACCAAAATTATAGAAGGCATGCTCCTTCAAAGAGGTGGCATCTCCCTTCTATACACTAATGAAAAAGGAAGCACCAGGGAAGTTTGGAAGATCATTTGCTGTGCTAAAAGGAGAGAATAGTGAGTGAGGCATTGGTAGAATGGTGAATGTGTTGGTCTAGGGTTCAGAAACCCATTTCAGTCTTGACTCTATCATTCACAAGCCAAGTCCCCGAGGGTCTTAGGAGCCTCGGTTTGAACATCTATAGATTTAGTATGTGCAACTGGTTGATTTCTAAGGCCTTTTCTGGCTCTACCAAGTGTCTTCCAGGGGTGTCCAATCTTTTGGCTTGATTCTTCCACATTGAAAGAAGAATAATTTTCTTGGGCCACACATAAAATACACTAACACTAACAATAGCTCAATGTTTTAAGAATATTTATGAATTTGTGTTGGGCTGCATTCAAAGCCATCCTGGGCCACTTGTGGTCCACAGGCCATGGGTTTGGACAAGCTTGGTAGGTACTTTAGTTAAAATTCTTACCACCATGCCTATTTTTCTGTGATAGATACTTAATTAGTTGGCCATCTCTTTTAATGATACTGATCATTTAGTAACTGTTACTAAAAGTTTTCTATTTAATTCCATTTTGTGTGTTTAAAATACTGCTTTTTTGGTTAACTTAAAGAGGATGAAATTTACTAGGGCGTATATATAATTCTAAAGGCAAACGGTCTAACTTCCCTTTGCCCTCTGTATTAGTCTGCTAAGACTGCCATAACATCTACTAAATACTGAGTGGTTTAAACTACAGAAATATATTTTTCTCACAATTTTGGAGGCTGGAAGTTGAATATTAAGGTGCCAGCAGTGTTAGTGCTCCCTGAGGGCTCTCTCCTCAGCTAGTAGATGGCCACCTTCCTGCTTCTTCACATGACAGTTCTTTTGTACTTACACAATCCTAGTGTCTCGCTGTATGTCCTAATCACCAGATTGCACTAGGACCCATTCTAGTGGCCTCACTTAAACTTATTTACCTCTTTAAAGATCCTACCTATAAATTAAATCACATTATGAGGTACTAGTGATTAGAGCTTCAACATAGGAATTTTAAGGGAACAAATTGAGTTCATAACACCCTTTTTGAGTTGTCTCAGAAGTGAGATGCATTTGACTTGGTAACTGTGTCAGTATCCTGTGATTGCTGTAGCAAATTACCACAAACCTGGTGACTTAAGACACAGAAATTTATTCTCACATTTCTGGTACCTGGATGTCCAAAATCAGTGTCAGCAGGGCCATGCTCTTTCCTCTGGAACTTCTAGGGAAGAATCTTTCCTTTTCTCTTCAGGCTTTTGGTAGCTCTGGACATTCCCTGTTTGTGTCTTCATTACACCAATTTTTTTTTCTGTCTCTTCATGGACTTCCCTTTTTTGTTCATGTCTTGTCTTCTGTCTTTTATAAGGGCACTTGTCATTGGATTTAAGATGTATGTCTGTGTATAGATTATGCCAAATGTATTTTAATGCTGTAGTGAAACAAATGGTAGTAATGTAGGAATGCTACAATTTTTTTGAGAGATTCCTGGTGCAATTGATAACTAATTCAAAGTCATATTAGAAATTAAGACTTGTAGATTGCAGATTAGTATTTTATACCAACTGTAAAAAAACATGCTGACAGATTTATTAAAGTTTGCTAATTGTACTATCGCTCTGTTGTTTCTCTCATGACACACAAACTTATTTATGACAGATTCTTAATACATTAGTAGCATGGGAATGGAAAGTAATAATACTAAAAGGCTTACAGGTTCTCGTACTTTTTTTTTTTTTTGTATGTGGGCAGTTCCCTGGCTGGGAATCGAACCCAGGCCACAGCGTTGACAGTGCCAGCGCCAGAAGCCTTAACCCACTACTCCAGCAGGCAACTCCCTCTTACAGGTTCTCTTTGGCATAAATATATGAGGGGGACCTCAAAAAACATGAAATTTATTTATAAAAAATTGTGTATTTAGTCTCACATGTTTAAACTTCAGTCACCTTCAACATACTCTCTGACGCAATACACCTATCTAGACGCTTTTTCCACTGCTCAAAACAAGTTTTTGAACTCATCAATTTTGATGCCTTTTAGTGCTTCTGCTGTTTTTTGTTGTACCTCTTCTACATCTGCAAAACATTTCTCTTTGAGGACTTTTTCCAGAAGTTGCTTGGGGTGAGATTGGGTAAATAGGGAGGGTGGGGCATAGGGATCATGCTGCTTTTGGTTTAAAACTGCTGACCTCTCAGTGTGGTGTGAACAGGTGTGTTGTCATGCTGCATGATATTCATGTAAATCACCCATTATGAAATGGGAAACTCATTGAAAGAGTCTCCAAAAAAAATTCACTGGAGCTGAACTCAGCCTCTCATAACAATGCCGGCTGGTGCACTGACACAGGTAGGTTCCTAGAACACTCACCTATTGGGGGAAGCCTGGACTATAAGGGGTCTACCCTCCAGAAGATAATTTCAGTAGTTTTTGTATTCCCCCCTCGTATATACTGGAATGTTCTATGTGGTCCCTTTATAGGTAATTCAAAAATATACTCATCCTTGCTACTGATCAATTATAGTGATATTATACACTTAAAACATTGTTTTTTTCTCTCATGGAGATATTATTACAGCAAAATCTAGCAAACAGAATGCTGGTGAAAGTGTTGTTTTGATAGAATTTTCTTAATTGAGTATTGAGCAGAAAGTCCATTTAGTTTTTAACACTTATTAATATTTCAAATATTAAGATCTTTCTCTTTACCTCATAAAGTTTAACAATGTATACACAATTTAGGTTTTTTTTTATACACAAGTGTTTCTATGCAAGACCTTGTTTAGAACTTAAGTAACAGTTGTGCATTGAGAAGCTATTGAATAGATATGGCCCTAGGGAAGCTATTGAATAAGTATTGCCTCAGAAATTATTGAAAGGGTGTGATTTCCTCTGTTTTGCTCATATAAATTTTGAACATAAGCTTTTTCAGCTTTGATTTTGCTTCATTCTTATAAAGGAAATGTTATTAAAATCTGATTATTTGGAATAGATAGACTATATAAAAATGAATTACTTGAAATTCACTTAAAAAACAGCTTTACTATTTAACTCAATGCATTACACATAATAGAACCTCCATAATCATCTTGAATGCATAAATAAATAATAACTACAAATTATCTTAATATGACATAACCCAAGTACTGACAGTGAGAGAAGAAAAATTTGGGTCTTTTCTCTCCTTGTCATGCTGGTTATTCAGGATAAGATTGCTCCAATTTACAGATTTATTGTTACTATTACTATGCTATACTAAAGTATTTATTTATTTTACAATATTTATTTGAGTACTTACTATCTGCCCAACACTATTTTAGGAATTGAGAATCTGTCATTGTAAAAAAATAAAAACACATTATATAAATAAATTGTGTGTGCATGTGTAAATGTTCATTGAGTGTTTCATGCATGTCACCTTTTTAAAGAAAATAATAACAAATAATATATGTACTATAAATAGGCTATTTTTATTCTTTGAAATATCTGAAAATGGATTTGTTTATACACATCAGAATTTTCATCTTATGTCAAGCTATAGTAAATGGCCAAATTAACCCTTTTGCTGTGATGTTCAGATATATCCAAATGAATATTTCCATCTACTGACTGCAGCATTTGAGTTTATCTCATGAGCTCCAAAAAACTTTGTAATTCAAGTGTGAAACTGTTTAAAGGACTTTTCTTCATTTACAAGATTTTAAAAATATACTTTGTATGCCATATTGTGTAATATTTTGTAATAAATTTTTTATGTCATCAATGCTATTAGATTCTAATTTATCTATACTTAAATTTAATTGATGCTACTTAGTATGTTTTGAGTATTTTTTGCTAAAATTCAATATAACGGTAAATTTATTACCATATAACAAGAATTTAAAATAAGATAATGTCATTTATATATAGAGGAGCTCAAAATGTTATTATTAATTGCATAAAATAGTCAAAATATCAACTTTTTATTTTTTATGGCTTTTTGACACATTTTGAAAAAACTTGAAGTCAATTATTACAGTTAAAGGGTTAAAGAACTAGTACTGTATTTGTAAAATGAACTTAACTCTTATTTTAATAAACAGATTAGTCAGTTCTGATAAAATACTTACTTTTTTTATCTATACAGACATAAACTATCTTTCCTTCTCTGAGATCTGTTAAATGAATAATGATCCTAATAGCATTTTATATCTACGGGGACTTACTATGTGATAGTATACTTAGACAACTGGATTTGTCTCAGAAATGAGAAATTTTAATGTGTGCTTAGGATACCTAGACCTGTATATGTATGTGTGTGTGTGTGTGTGTGTGTGTGTGTGTGTGTATGTTGTATTCCTTTCTCTATCTCCATATACCACCTATTCCCTATGATCCTGCTTTAACTGTGATTTCTCTATGTGGATGCACATAACAGTCATTAGAATCGCATTCCTTGTTAGTCTGTTTTTCTGTTGTATTCTTCATGCTAGTTGTATCAAGGTTCTGACCACCCCCATGTTCTTCTAGAGCATTTTGTGAGACATGCTTTCCTCTACAAATTGTAGTTCAATTCTGAAACCCCTGAGGTTTTCCATCATTCTTTTCATTCTGGGATAGTCATTTTTATTACTGCAAACACATGTTCTCAAAATGCACATTATGGCAAATTTGTTATGCCTTGAGAGTTTTGTGTATTTTCTCCCTTTCCTATATAAGCACTTGTATAAAAATAAGTGATGGCTACTTTTAATACCACAGATTAGATGAAATGTATAATCCTCTACTGCTTTAAAACATTGCATTTTTGCTTTTTTCCTGACAAATCATCTGAACAATACTCTCAATTTTATCCTTGGATCATGATAAACCATTAAAAAGCTATGCATTTGGACAACTTTTTCTTGACATCTCTCTAACCCCATCTCCTGTAGAATATATTTCACTGGGTGGCATTTTGAATTTTTGTCCTGGACTTTGAGTAAAAAGTAAATGTGAGAAATGGAACCTATTTCTTTACTTTTCATAGAAATTCTGTGAATAATTATCATCTACAATATAGACACAGAGGAAAAATATCATTTGCATGTCAGATAACTATGATATTATAGTACCTAATTTTCTTTCCAAGTGGTATGGAATAAAATAGAATAATGTAAAAGAGATAACAAATAAAATTGCCTTTTAATGTATTCATTAATGTATCTGATTATACAACTAGTTTTTCTGTTTTTGTTGTCATTATTGTTAATTATTGTTATGTGTAACTCTGTGGACAAAAGGGATTCTATATTGCACGTACTTACTTTACCCTCATCCCTTTTACCCAGTGAGGCTTCATTTTAATAGTACTCTGTGTTTGCTTAAAAGAGTTACAGTATTAATAATGATGTTAAATATATAGAATTCACATTTAGATAGACTGATGTCCTAATCTCTCGACCAATTGGATTGAGTCCTTTGATTAGAAAACGTACTATGCATAATTTTAGAGATGTTAAAGAACATAGTCTATGTAAGTGCTTTTGACCCAATATTTTTAGTTGTGGTCAAATTATATTTGAGATGTTGAAAAGAGAGGTTAAAAAACACTAAAAAGTTGGGCTGCTATAATAGTATGTCTGCTAAGATGAAAATTAGTATTTATTCCCTGAAACTAGACTTGAGAAACAATAGAAATGAGATTATAAAAATCAAACTCAGAAAGAAGGGTCCAAGAAAGCAGAGTAGATGAACACTGTGCTTGCCTCCTCCAGTGACCACATTATAATTCCAACTAAATTATAGAACAGTCAACCTGGAGAACTATCTGAAGTCTAGTTGAACAGAGATTTTATAACTAAGGCTATAAACAAGATGTCACATTGAGACTGGTAGGAGAGGCAGATATGCGGAATGGGTGGGTCCCAAACCTTCATGTGGTGGTTAAGAACTGTGGTGGAGAGATACTTCAGCTACAGCAGTTACTGCTGGAGGAGTGAAGCACCCCAGTTCAACACGAGGCTTCCAGTCTGTAATACTGGTGCTGTGAAGAGGAATCTTCACAACATAATAGATGTGAAAAACTATTCCGCATGTCTGGGTGAGATGAAAGGCTGAGGAAAATCCAGATGTCCTCTTAAAGGGCCTGTGTAGATTTACTTGCTTACAGGCACTCACCCTGGTCTCCAGCAGCAGGACAGTGACTCAGGCACAGGGGTTGGGGGGTGGTGGTGGTGAGCATCAAAGACATACAGGGAGAGATGAATTGTGTGGCTTTGGTTTGAGAACTGGAGGGACAGTTGCCATTTTCCATGTGTAGAATCCTCCTCCTGTGTAGCCAGCAGGTGGGTGCCACCTTTCCTGTGTTGAACCATCCTCTAAATGGCCAAATATGAATCTGCATTGGTCTGGTGAACTCACTCCATTTGCTCTATTCTGGTGACTCCCTGGGACCCTGCCCTACCTAACACCACAGGCAATTTCTTAGTGAGGAGCTATCACCGCTCATATTGCACTGATTCTTGGATGACTTGCAGAGGTCTCCCAGCCTCAGGTTGGGCTTGGTGTGCTCTGAGACTTTTGCTGAGTAGCTCCAGTCTCAGCACTGGCACCAAACCAGAATCTGCATTAACTTGGTGAACAACACTTGCTCCTCCTTGAGAATCCACCATACTCAACTCATGTACTGCAGGAGGCATTATCAGCAGCTGAGACTTATGGTAGGCAACAGGTGACAGCAGCTTTTGGGGTGTCTTGCACTTTTTGAGGAGCTACCCCAGGCTTAGTACTTGTGGCAGCCATCTTTGATTCAGAGTTTGGCCTCTCCCATGCACCTCCAGGTTCAGCATAGGGAGTGACTAACCATGAATTACTTTGTAGCTCCTACCAGGTAGTACATGGCCTGTCAGAAGAAATTACTAACCTGGGCCTGCACTGAGCCCCTCCTAAGCGCCCCAGAACTGACGTACATGAAGGTCAGCTTCAAACCACAGCAGAGCACCATCCAATTAACCCCACAAGCAGCAAGCCCAAAGGTCAGTCACAACAGGTACCAGAGGCAGCTAGGGCAAGTACCACTCCATTGAGAAAGTCCCTGCATAGCAGCCCATAAGCTGTGGATGTGATCAAGCCCATGGCCAGTCAGACCAAGGGTCAATGCTGACTGACATGCCAACAGTGATCAAGGCTCAACTATAAAAGGAAGGCATGCATAACTCACACAAGGATATTCCTGGAGTAGCCAGTGCAGGTGACCAGGGAGACTGTGCCACTGGGGCCCATAGGGCATCTACTACATAAAGCCACCCAGCCAAGACTGGAAGACATATTAGATCTACCTAATAGAAACAAACACAGTGAGGCAGCAAAAATGAGGAAACGAATACATCCAAAATGAAAGAACAGGAGAAAAACACCAGAAAAAGAACTAAATAAGACCAGGGACAGAGTTCAAAACAATGGTTATAAGAATGCTCAAGGAAATTAGTGAAAGCTTCAAGTAAAAGATATCAAGCATAAAAAACACATAGAAACAATAAATGCGTACCAACAGAAGTGAAAACTACAGTAACTGAAATGAAAAATGCACTAGAAGGAATCACCAGCAGACTGGTGTATCAGAGGATTGAATCAGCGATTAAAGGGGAGAAAGGGCAGGGGGTGGGAGAGGAGGGGGGAAGCTAAATATAAGGTGATGGAAAGAGAAGTCACATTAGGTGGTGAACTTATTATACATCAAATTGACAATGCACTATAGAACTGTATGCCTGAAACCTATGTAATCCTTGCTAACAGATGTCACCCCAATAAGTCTAACAATAAAAATGAATTAAAAAAAATGTAACCAACCCAAAGCCATGTAGCTAGTTGTCCCATACCTTAGTAATTCCTAATTTCATGGTATTAAAAGTTACTGTAGATATAAAATAAATAAATAAATAAATAAATAAAAGATTTTTTTATTAGATTTGTTAGGGTGACACTGGTTAGTAAAATTATAAAAATTCAAGTGTACAGTTCTATAATACATCATCTATATATTGTATGTGTGTTCACCACACAGAGTCAGTCCTTCTTTCAGCACCATATATTTGACCCCCTTTACAATCTTCTGTCGCCCAACCCTTGTTCTCTGGTAACCACTTAATTGTTGTCTGTGTCTGTGAGTTCTTGTTTGTTTATTTGTCTTGTATATTTGTTGCTTTCAGTTTTATATCCCATATATGAGTCAAGTCATATAGTTCTCAGCATTTTTCTGCCTGATTTATTTTACTTAGTATGATAATCCCAAGATCCATCCATGTTGTTGCAAATGGCAATATTTTATCTATTTTTGTGGCTGAGTCATGTTGTATATATGTACCACAGCTTCTTTACTCAATCATCTATTGAAGGACATTTTTGAAGTTTTTTTTTTGTTTGTTTGTTTTTTTACTTGCCACCATGAATAATTGTGCAATAAACATAGGAGTAAATATATTTTCATGGATAAATGTGTTTAGAATTTTTGGGTAGGTACCCAGAAGAGGGATTATTGGGCCACACTGTAATTTTATTCTTAATTTTTTGAGGAACCTCAATACTGTTTTCCATAGTGGCTATCAATTTACATTTCCACTAGCAGTGTATGAGTGTTCCTTTTTCTCCCATAACTTCTACAACATTTTTTATTACTTCTCTTGTTGATAATAGCCATTCTAACAGGTGTGAGGTGATATATCATTATGGTTTTGATTTGCATTTTGATGATTGCTGATGAAGTTGAGCATTTTTTCATATACAGCAGACTCTCAGTTAACTGACACCCATAGGGATTGGTAGATGCTGGATTAATATAAGTAGACACTTTGCTAATCAGAACTTAAGCAACCAACACTCTCAAACATATATAATTTTGCTGGTTGCTTGAGAGTTCTGGTTGCTTGAGTTCTGGTTAATGGAGAGTCTACTGTATCTGTTGGTTGTTTGTATGTCTTCATGGGAGAAGTGTCTTCTTAAGTCCTCTGCCTGTTTTTAAACTAGCTTGTTTTTTTTTTTTTTTTTTTTTTTTTTTTTTTTT
>PVJL010007182.1:0-81426 GCA_004026885.1 Lyroderma lyra
ACACACACACACACCTTCATGCACACACACACACACACATACACACACACCACACTCACACCACATGCACACATTCATGCACACACACCAACATGCACACCACACTCACCCCATTGCTGGTGGAGGCTGAGGGCAGGGTGGAAACAACAATGACTATTGGGATTTTGTATCCTAGTGTCACTGAGAAAATCATCTTAGGAACAAAAATAGAATTATGGGCCAAGTTGATTCTGTTTCAAATAAAGTCCTAATTCAAGAAGGAAGTGACAGGATCCATAGCAACCACTTAAAAAAGTGGAATAATTTCTGGAGCTCGGAGGAATAAAGGCGTCAGCTGTGCGGCCGGGGCTTTAGAGTCACTTGCTGGCTGGGTGGGCTTGGGTAAGCCAACCTTCCTGTGTGATGGTGACACCTACCTCATGATTGAAGCCTGGCATATACGAGGCCCGTGGCAAATGTGACCTCACCCCATTTCTTTTCAGACAGTTTGGCTGTCCTCACACAGTCACCAAATTAGTTTTTGGAAAAAGAAAGGAAGCATTGCTTTATGGCTGCTGATGGCCAGCTCCAAGACAGCACATGCAGACAGTGGGAGATGTTTGAGTGTGGGTGCAGGTATGGGCAGGGGCCTGTGGTCTACACTCACAGTGAGGGAGGAGAGGGAGAGGGGGGCGCGTAGAGAGAGACAAACACCCACCACCCATCAACAGGCAGCCTGACTCATGCTGACCGCGCCCACTAGGTGGCGCTGCCTGCCTGTGCAGCTGCCTCGGCGGCGGCAGAGGGAGGGTCCTGGGAGGCAGGAGCCCCTGGTTCCCACCCACCACTCTCAGCTGCTGAATCTGTGTCCTGTGCTCTGCCTGGGTCAGAAGTTCGTGGCCCGCAGATGAACCTCAGCTGGGAACCACCACCATCCGACGCGAATCCTTTTTGATCTCGGGCTTCGCGTTACACTTTCCAGTCCCACATTTGCTCATTTCAGGGAGGAAGGGGAAGCTTTTACTCGCCCCACGCAGAGCACTTCACGCACATTACTGCTTTGGATCTTCACAACCGCCTCTCAGGTGTGGAAACTGAGGTTCAGAGAGATCTAGCAACGACCCAGGGGCACGGAGCCTGGAGGTGGAGGGAGCCAGGCCCCCAGAGCCCACTTTCTGCACCTGCCCCGGGAGGGGCTTCCGCCACGTGCCCCTCCTGCTCATCACCTCCAGGTCCGGCCTCTCAGACCCTTGGGACCTTTGTGCCCTTTATCATCCAGACATGTGTCCGTCCTATGTGAGGCTGGGCGCCAGGCAGACAAAGCCTCATCTGTAATTGCCTTCCGCCCATGGAGGCTAGCATTAACCACCTCTTTCTTTAAGAAGGTGAGGTCTATGGCTACGAGCACTCATGGGCTGGTCTGGGGCATCCAAGCCTGATTCCACATTCCAACCCCTACATTGGCTGAACCCACAGTAGTCCGGTCAGGAAATTCAGCTCTCCTTGTGTTCCCTGAGGTTAGCAAAGGTGGCCTAGTGACAGCCAGAGGGGGGCACGGGGTTGGGAAGGAAGGGAACCCCTGTGCACATCTACCTCTGAACCAGGTGCTTCAGTCAGGTGGCCTGGCTAAATACTTTGGGAAACCTTCTGATGGAGCCCTCTTTGCCCTAAGGAAGAACAGCACAGGCAGGGCAGTGAAGGTGCCATCTAGGCTCCCAGGGCCACCCTGTAACATGCCTAGGGAGAGGGTGAGAGCTGGGCAGTGGCCCAGGGCCCTGTGGGAGCGCTCACCATGCTGGCCTGTCCCTAATGAATCTACTCAGTCTCCCATCTGCTCACGCTCAGCCTGTTGCTGATGCAGCTGCCACTGCTCCGTTCTCTACTGCCCTCTGAAGTCCTAAGTCTGTTCCCACAGCCCCAGACAGGATGCCCGAGGTGCCCTCCGCCACCCATCCCAGCTATGCTTGAAACACGGGGATCCCCTCTCCTCCCCTCCCCACTGCTGCGCTTAAATTGGGTGGGCTCCTCAAGGGCAGGAGGCTCACCGCTTCAGGTCCTACTGCCCAATTCCACTCCAGAAATTTAGTGAGCATCTTTCCGGAAGATAAGCACTGTGATTCCCACAAGGACAGCAAAATGGCCTTTGTCCATTGGTGCCACCCCTGTTTCCAGGGCTCCTGTCACTTAGAAGTAAGAATGGCAGTGCCTTAGCAGGATTAGCAGGCCCTTCGGCCTGGGCCGCTCAGCCTGCCCTGGAGCCTGTGGCCCAGCCCCACATCCCAGGCTGCGTGTGTGAGCAGCCAGGACAGGGGATCGGCCCCTCTGCATCAGGACAATGCTTGGCAGGGAGAGGGGGTGGGGGACCAGTGCCTGAGGGTGAGACTTCCCCAGAGACCTGAAAGGTCACACTGGAAGAGAAGGAAGGCCCTCATATTTCTCTTGGGGGCCTTGGTGAAAAATAAAACATATATTTGGTTCCTTGCACAAAGCTCTTAAAACCCTTGGAATTTCCTGAGTGATAAGAGTGTCTTTTGTTATTCATAAGGAGCCCCTTGACCATACTTGAGTTTATACTTGCACCGAGTGCCAGACAGAATCAGAACCGGGCTGAATGATGTTCTGAGATGCCTACCACAGCGCACCTTCAGAGAGGTTCAAGGGAGGGGTGGTCCCCAGAAAGGCCAAGTGGGAGATCAGGGGGGTGGAACTTCCAGCCCCGCCCATTGCTGACCTCTGGGGAGGGGAGGGGCTGGAGATGGAGTTCAGTCATGTGGCCAGGGATTTAGCCTCTTGTGCCTGTGCAATAAAACCCCAAGAAAATTCCCAAAACAAGGCAGCCTGAGGAGTTTGTGGGTTGGTGAACATGTGGGTATGCCAGAGGGGACCACGGATGCTCTGCCTACCCCCAGACTTCATCCTGCGTCCCGCTTCCTCGTCCTGTTCCTTTGTGTCCTTTATAATAAATCGTCTTAGTACGTGTAGCCTTTTCCTGAGGTTTAGGAGTTGCTCTAGCAAACTGTCAAACCTTGTGGGGTGTTTGGTGGGGGTGCTGAATGAGTCGTCGACTGAGCAGATATGGGAGTGGCCTGAGGATACCTGACTGAGACTTGTGCTGAAATGAAGGCGATCCCATGGGGCCAGGCCCTTAGACTGTGGGTTCTGTCCTAACGCTCGGCAGTTAGTATCAAGACTGAATTGAAGTGTAGGACACCCAGTAGCACTGGGGAGCTAACTTTGGGACGGCATAGGCCTGCAGCCCCCTTTCCGACCTCACCTCCTACGTTGTCCCCTCCACAGCCGTGTTCCAGACACACTGTGTGATCCCAGATGCCATCCTTAGGCAAGCCAAACTCCTGAGCCCTGGGAAAGAGGCAAGAAGCTTGAGGGCAGCACAGCCTCGGGGGCCCACGTGCTGTGTGAGGTTCAGAATCACCTTGGCAGAGGGGGAGGGCGGCCCAACAGTCCCCTTGGGGGGCTTCCTTGCCCAAGGACACGGGTGCTCACAAGGAAAAGGGCCCTCACAGTGATTGTGAGTAGCATCCCAGGGCGGCTGCAGCCGTGGGCACATCTGCGCAGTCCCAGTGGAGCCAGTGGTGCCTGGGCTGGGGGATGGGGGAGTAGCACTAACATGGGGCTTAGTACAAGAGTGTTGCCCAGAAGACCTGCTTCAAAGCCACCTGTTCTTAACTAACAATTGGAATTTCAAATCGGGAATCAGGGCTGGACTGAATGATGTTTGGAAATGCCCCGAGGGACCAGAGCTGGGAGGTTGCCCCTAGGGGGAGGTCTGTGCAGGCCTTGACACAGACCTCAGGGACCCCACACCCTTGGACCTCTTGCCCAGAGTTCTTCATGATGCATCCTCAGCTGGACTTTTCACCCATTGGCAATGGTCCTGGCACCTGTATTTATTTTCTAGAGCTACCCTAACAAAGTACTCCAGACTTGGGAACTTCAACAATAGCCACTTATTTTCTTATAGTCCTGGGTGCTGAAAAACCCAGATGAAGGTATGGGCAGGGTTGACTGCTTCTGAGGCCTCTCTCCTTGGTTTGTAGATGACCGTCTTCTCCCTATGTCCTTGCATGATCTTCCCTTCATGCATTCACATGTCTGTGCTCAAAATTGCTCTTCTTATGAGGACACCAGTCATATTGGTTTAGGGCCCACCCTAAAAACTTTGTTTTGATGTAATTACCCCCTTAAAGATCTTATTTCCAAATATGGTCACATTCTGAAGTACTGGGATTTAGGACTTCAACATATGAGTTTGAGAGATGATATAATCCAGTCCAAAGCAGTATCCCAAGACAGGAATGGACCTCAGGGATTTGGGGAGCATTTGTCTTTGAAGAAGGGTTGAAATTGCCGTTTCAATGTTGTGGGTCTGAAGGAGAGGCTGACATGACAACAGGGTGACCATCAGCTCTTCCCTGGATCAGTTCCTGATTACCACGGAAGGGTTGTAGTTAAGGTAAACTGAGGAATGAGGTAATGGGTGCCACTCCAATTGGTTCTACTATTTCAAAGACCATAGTAGAGCATCCTGGGCTCAGGCCTCATGGTGGCTGAAGAAGGCTCTGGGGTCTTCTTTATACTAATCATGACTCTGGAGCGTGTGGAGTCTCCACAATTACTCCCTGGCCAGTGTAAGTTGGCCCCAGGGAACACTTCTCTGCATTTTCTGGGTCTTTCACATGTGGTTTTCCATTCTCTACACTCCCTTTATGAGAAAGGACATGCTGTGTGCATTTGTGAGCTCCCATGCTTGCTGACTTTTGTTCCCTGAGCTTGGCGGTGGCCTGGGAGCAGGGCATGGTAGCAGGAATCAGAGCTATTGGAAAATCACAGAAATACATCTTTTGGTGATGTTTTGAACTCTTCAGTCTATCAAGAAATCCAAATGATGTAATGGGAATGCAGTCCGAGATCCCAAGCCCAGGCCCTCCAATTACCACCTCTGACACTGCAAAAGATCCTCACTCCTCCAGGCGTGCACCAGACCTCGATCATGAGGAGAAACTCAGATGGGCACTCCAGGCTGTGGTAAGGGCACAATATAGCTTTGTCTCTTGTAGCTTATTCCAAAATTTCACCCAAGATCATCCATACATATAAGACCTGGTCAAGAGAGTCACCATGATTGGTGGCAAAATTTTGGTTGGTCATTCATTCATCTGTTTATTCTTCATTCATTCAGTTGACATTCACTGAGTCCTTTCTGAGTGTTTGTTGAAGCCCAGTAGCCGCAGTTCTCAAGGCGTGGCCACAGACCAGCAGCATCAGCATCATTAAGAATCTGAAGTTTGAAATACAAATGCTCAGGTCCCACCCAGACTTAGTGGGTGAGGGTCTCAGGACTCTGTGCTTTAACAAGTTCTTAGAGGCGATTCTGATGTGCCTCAAGTTTGAGTGCCACCGCCTGATAATAGGCTCAGTGTGGTGGCTGGAGCATGAAGAGGCCCACATAGACGAGATCCCAGGGAAATCAGAAGAGTGTTGTTGTGAGTACAGTGGGGAAAGGCAAGGAAGTGAGAAGCAGGTGAGAGCCATGCTAGGAAGTTTGTTTTCCTTCAAGCTTATGAGAAAACATTGATGTATTTGAAGTCATGTTGAACATGCAGAAAGGGCATCTTCAGAACTGTGTTGAGAGTGGAAAAGAAAGGGTCGGGGTTAGAATTAGAAAGGCCAGTCAGGAGCCCACTGCTGTAGTAGTCCAGACACCAGAAAATGAGAGTCCAAATCAGGGAAAGAATGGTGCAGAGGCAGGGAGTGGCTGGATATGAGCATACTAGGTAAATACAACCCACAATGCTAGCTAATTGGTGTGGTAGACATCTCAAATGACTCCCAGGTTTCTGGCACGGGGATTGGGGGTGGTGGTGATGTCATTCTCTGGAGTAGGGAATAGGAGCAGTGAGTTCAGAGGAATCATTAATGAGTTCACTTTGGGACATGGTGAGTTTGAGCTGTGCCCATAGAATTTCCAGACTGAAATACGGGTCTGGTGCCAGAGGAGATGGGCTAGAGATGCAGAGGGAGATGGGAAGGGCTCCCCAGGGGGCACTGGGAAAGGCAGACTTGGGGCCTTGGCCGGGTCTTATATAAGCACAGCCCTGAGATCATTGCACTTCATTGAATCAACTCTGGCTGGGTTACAATGGTGTAAAAGAATCAGGGACACAGCGTGCCAAGGTGAGAGAGCAAAGCTCTGCTACTCCAGCTGGGTGGAGCTGGGGGAAGGCAGTGGCTCTGTGTGACTCAGGGCGGCATGGCTGCCAGGGTGCCCTCCCTACACTCCCTTCTTTGACAGAGGTGGACCCTCTGAATGAGGGTCTCAGGCCTCCTAGAGGCTCAGACCCCATGAAGGTGGTGTCTCTAGAAGAGTCTGAGATGGGAAGAGAGGGGCTTGGAACCAGTGGTGGTGGTGGCTGAAGAGACTGTACTGCTGGCAGAGCAGGGCTAGAGGGACCGAGCGAGTTGTTTCCCACTGGCACTCCATCCAGGAAGCTCTGTGGCCCCCTGAGCAACACAGAGAAGGTGTCTGCCAAAACTTAGAAGGGGTTTTCTAACTTCAGAACTCCTCCTCCTCCCAGAGACCCCTCTCCTGGGCTTGTCTTGGAAAGCTGGACTTCACTTAGAGCAGCGGTTCTCAACCTGTGGGTCGCGACCCCTTTGGGCGTGAACGACCCTTTCACAGGGGTCGCCTAAGACCATCGGAAAACACATAGCAGATATTTACATGACGATTCATAACAGTAGCAACATGACAGTTATGAAGTAGCAACGAAAATAATGTTATGGGGGTCCCCACACCATGAGGAACTGGATTAAAGGGTCGTGGCATTAGGAAGGCTGAGAAGCACTGACTTAGGGCATGATGCCAAAGCAGCCCCTCCCTTGAGATCTGGGTCTGGTGGAGCTCACAAGTCCCTCAGCTCTTTGCTGGGATGATTCTGTGACTCACTGTCTAGGTAACTGTACCCGATGTCAGTCAGTGAGGTAGAAGGTCACATCACTGAGAGGGCAACTCGAGACAGCTTTTCCTGGACAGCGGGTGGTGGAGTTGCAGACTTGAGCCTGTTTTCCTTTCATTCATTTGCTTTTTTGTTCTGGTTCTGGGTCTTGGGAGGGGGTTTTCTTGTCAAGAGGAAATCACAAGTGGGAGGGGTCATCCTGGGACTGTTTTGAGGATGAAGAGGGGTGGGCATAGACAATGCTCGTCACTCATACAGCTTTGAGGTGAATGTGCAAAGGATGACCCAGGACAAATCAAATGCATCTCAGGGACCCTGCAAGGGCAGGTGCTATGCAGACATATAGATGTGCATGTGTTACAACTCCTGACTTGACACTTGTCATCTGGTGGTGACAGGGACAGGCAGAAAGGATGCTGTTAGGGTTGGTGCAGTGGGAGGGCTGAGGTGGGCACAGGAAGTAGGTACAGGGCTCAGAATATCTCTGAATGTTCTTTGATAATTGATGGATAGAAAGAGGAGAAAAGACTCTTGCAGGCTAGGGAGGAAAGAGTGTTAAAAAGTGGAGATGGTGGGGCCCTTGGGCTGGCTCAAAGCATTTGGGCCTAGCAAAGGGGAGCCTAGGAATGGTGGGATACAAGGCTGGGGCCATGCAGGGCCCAAGCCAAGGGGACTGGCATGGCGTTCTGAGGGGCTTCACTCTACTAGAAAGGAGACAAGAGCCCTTAAACGACTTTACTCAGGAAAGGGGTGCTGTATTCGTTTTAGCAAGACCGTTCTCATAGCAGTTGCCTGAATAATGTGTGATGGGAGTACAAGTGGGACAGCGGGAATGGGTTGGGAGAGGAGGGCATAGCCAGAGAGATCATTAAGGCGGGGGACCAGCAGGACTCTGGAGCTAAATGGGGACAAGGTCTCCTCCTGTGAATGAACTGCCTTGGAAGATTAGGGACCTTTGTTTCCTCAGTGGTAAAAGTGAACCTGGAGCTCCATCCCACGGGTGTGGCTCTGGCTTTAATCGATGAGTGACTTGCCCCAGATCATGAAGTTGAGGGTGGAGCTGTGACTTCAGCCTAGGTCTTGCTGACCCCATGAATCATGATGTTTTCCACTATTCTACAGTCCTTTCCATGTTCCAGTTCTAAAATTCAGCCACACACATACACACACACACAGCTACGTTTAATAAGCCTGTTTTAATCAATAGGCTCATCTGTGATGAACATGGTTGAAATGAAAGCTCGTGGCTAGAGTCACCCAGCACAGACCTGCTCTGCCTGTGGCCACAGGAAGCCAGCCCCTGGGCCAGGGAGTGTCTCCTGGCAGGGACAGGTGAAGCGGGTGGCATTGCCCCAGGCGTTCGAGGAGACAGCAAGTGAGCTTTAAGGCCGAAGGTCCTGGCCGAGTTTTTCTGGGTCAACGACCTGGAGTCCATCTCTATTTCCTGAGCTGCAAAACGGAAGGAGAGCCTGTGACTACCAACCTTGCAGAGTTGTAAGGGTGACAGCGGAAGGATCAGGTCACATGGTTAGCACTGCACCTGGCCATGACAGGTGCTCTCACAGTGGCAGGGTTCATTAACATGGGCCTCTGCGGCCGCCTGATCTCATCATCACTGTCATTGGCACCATCACTGTCATTGGCACCATCACTGTCATTGGCATCATCACTGTCATTGGCACCATCACTGTCATCGGCATCATCACTGTCATTAACCTCCCAGCATCCTTGATTTTACAGCCTGGCCAGGCTGTCTGTGCCGGCTTGCCAAAAGCCCATGTAGCATGGGACAATGATTGGGGAGAACAGTAATGAATACAAATCGCTCCCCCGACGCCGTGGCGGCTGTCGTTAACGTCTGGGCCGCTCACCCCTGGCCGTCCAATTACCTCCGCAGCAGCTGCTGTCAGCCCCTGGAGCACCGCCCTGATGAAGACAGATGACGGCCTGAGTGACCCGGGCCTACGCCCGAGGTAACGCGGTGCTAGCGTGCAGCCGAGCGGTTTAATCAGGACACCGCTCCCCGCCAGCGCTGAGTAATTGGAGGCAGGTGCTAAGTGCAATTTAAATAAAATGTCGAGTTAGTAAGGACAGTCCGCAAGGATGTTACAAGTCCCCAGTCCAAGTTTTCAACAGGAATCTGAAGGCAGCTTGGAGGCCTGAGAAAGTGTGACTTAATTCCTTTAGTTTCTCTTTTAAAACAAACAAAACAAACAAACTGAAATTAAATCTTATTGCAGCTTATTTACTTTCACATTTGTGACTTCAAATGAAATGGTCAGAAGTTCATGTCACTTCAGGATGTGAAGTGCTCAGTAGGAGCTTCACGGTGCAGGTGTGAACACCTTGGAAGCGAATCTCTCCCTACACCCAACACTTCCATGGAGCAGGTGAGAACAGCTCACCTCTTGTGGGTACACCCCCGAGTACACAGTCCAAAGCCAAGGGACAGACATGGGTTTGGCCCTGATCCATGACCCTGACCCAAATTGAGGAACCTGACCTCCCCCTACTAGTGTCTGACCCACCCATTGTCCAACCCATGCCTAGAGGAGGTGACACAGGCACAAGAGGACAGAGGTAAGATCCAGACTTGTCCTGTCTATGTATCCTTAGGCTCAGAGAGTTACACTTCAGGCATTAAAGAAAATCCCTGAGATTCCAAGACCACTGTCACACAGGCAAGAGTGCTGGAGCCCTGCTGGAGCCCTGCTGGGCACTGCCCACACAGCCGCCCTCTACCTAGGCTGCTCTCAGCCCTCCATTTGCATGACCCCAACCTGATGGTCACACCCTGCTCATTCTGCGCTGGGACAAAGGCAAGTCACCACAGGCTCGCTCTCTCCATTCCTTGATCTGGCCTCAGGCTCTCCGTTGCCTGGGTGCCTCTGTCTCTTCCTAGCTGATGCCTGTGGATAAGGCCACCCACCTACAAGCTGACTGCCACCCTCAAGCCCAACTCTTCCTTCCTCACTGTTCCACACATGATTAAAAATTCTACTTTCAATACTTCAGGGATTTGAATGTGTTTACCAAGAAGGTGGGAGTTAGTTCAAGAAGCTATCCTGGGTTCTGAGAAAATCGTTAGAGAGGCCCTGAATGGGGCACTGAGTGCAGGTGGGAGTCGGGATGGTTCAGTGGTGCACCTGGCTGGAGCCTAATTTCTGATGTTCTAGAACAAGTGGTGTTATTCCTTGAGAGGTAGCATAGACCAATGGGAAAGGCCCGTGTCTGCTAGGTCCAGAGGGGCTGATGGAGTTCCAGACCTGCCTTACACTATTTGGGTCACTTGTTTCTAAAGATTTTTATTAAATATAGCAAACATAATGTTTTACCACTTTCAATATTTATAGACCTAAAAAAGTGCTAGCCATGATAAGTCCAGCAAGCATCTGACACCGTACCATGCTGTCACAATATTCCTGACTATATTCCTCATGCAGTACATGACATCCCCATGACGTACTTGTTTTATACCTGGAAATTTGTACTTCTTATTCCCCTTTACTCT
The DNA here is from genome assembly GCA_004026885.1 of Lyroderma lyra. Classification (NCBI taxonomy): domain Eukaryota; kingdom Metazoa; phylum Chordata; class Mammalia; order Chiroptera; family Megadermatidae; genus Lyroderma; species Lyroderma lyra. The sequence goes on from PVJL010007182.1 coordinate 10,468, forward strand.
TTTCTCCCCTTTTTAAAATTTTAAATTAGATTTGACATTCAATATTATTTTATATTAATTTCAGGTGTACAATTTAGTGGTTAGACATTATATAATTTAAGAACTGATCCCCCTGACTAGTCTAGGACCCACCTGACACCATACGTGGTCACTGCCCTTTTACTGACTATATTCCCTATGCTTTACTTTACATCCCGATGACTATTTTGTAACTATTAATGCCAATTTGTACTTCTTAATCCCTTCTTTTTTACCCTGTCGCCCACGTGCCTTCCCATTCATCACCCTGAGAAACCTAGTAACGATTTGACACCATACATATTGACTATAGTCCTTATGCTATATCTTGCATCCCCATGACCTTGTGTTAACAACCAATTTGTATATCTTAATTCCATCCCCCTTTTGTCACCCATCCCCTCCTATCTGACAACCATCAAAATGTTATCTCTGTCTATGTGTTTCTGTTTTCTTTGTTTGTTTATTTTGTTCCTTAGATTCCACATGTAAGGGAAATCACATTGCATCTGTGTTTCTCTGTCTGACTACTTCACTCAGCACAGTACCCCCCAGCCTATCCATGCTGCCAGAGATATCAAGAACTCATTCCCTTCCATTACCAAGCAACATTCCATTGTGTATATGTACCACCTCCTCTTTATCCATGCATCCATCTATGGACACCCAGCTGCCTCCACATCTTGGCCATTGTAAACCATGCTGCCATGAGCATATGGGTGCACACGTCCCCTAGAAATAGCATTCTGAGTTTCTCCAGATAGATACCCAGAAGTGGTATTACTGAGTCCTTCATTGCCTTTTGTTATAACCTTTGTTTTAAAATCTGGTATAAGTATTGCTACCTCAGTATTTCTTTTAAATTTTTTTTTTTTTAATGTGGGTAGTTCCCTGGCTGGGAATCGAACCCAGGCCACAGTGTTGACAGCGCCAAAGCCTTAGCCACTATACCACCAGGGAACTCCAGTATTTCTTTTTAATTTCCATTTTTATGAAATAACTTTTCCCATCCCTTTCCTTGCAGTCTCTATGTGTATTTTAATCTGAATTGAGTCTCTTATAGGCAGCATATGTAATGTTTTTATTTATCTTATCCATTCAACCACCCTATATTTTGATTGGAGCATTTAATCCATTTACATTGAAAGTAATTATAGATAGATATATAGTTATTGTCATTTTATTATTTATATTTTTAATTTTTTTTCATCTTAAAGTTTTTCTAAGATTCCTCGTAATATTGGTTTGGTGTTGATGAACTCCTTTAGCTTTTTCTTGTCTGGGAAACTCTTTATCTGTCCTTCAATTCTAAATGATAGCTTTGCTGGGTAGAGTAATCTTGGTTGTAGGCCCTTGTTTTGTTTTGTTTTGTTTTAATCACTTTGAATATTTCCTGCCAATCTTGACTGGCCTGCATAGTTTCTGTTGAGAAGTCAGTTGACAGTTTTATAGGAGCTCCCTTGTAAAGTAACTAACTTCTTTTCTCTTGCTGCTTTTAAGGTACTTTCTTTGTCTTTAAACTTTGGCATTTTAATTATAATATGTCGTGGTGTGAGCCTGTTTGGGTTCATCTTGTTTGAGACTCTGTACTTCCTAAACTTGTATTTCTATTTCCTTTGCCAGGTTAGGAAAATTTTCCATCATTATTTCTTCAAATAAGTTTTCAGTTCCTTGCTCTCTCTCTTCTCCTTCTGGTATCCCTATGATGCAAATGTTGGTATGCTTGATGTTTTCCCAGAGGCTTCTTAAACTGTTTTCATTTTTTTGGATTTTTTTTTCTTTTTGTTGTTATGACCAGGTGTTTTCTGCTTATTTTCTAAATCATTGATTTGATGCTCTAGCTGATCCAAAACTGGCCATTGGGTGTGCCAGCTTTGGGACCCCCTGAAAATGAATCCACTGTAGACCAAGTTCAACCAAAGCCTGGGTCCTGCTTGGGGTCACCTGGCATGAGCCACAAAGCAATCTTCAGATTGCTGCTACCCGTGCTGGGCTTGGAGGTACCTTGAGAGACCAAGTCACAAAGCCAAGTCGGCTATCACTAGTGCCAGACTTAGAACTGCTCAGGAAGAGGTATTGGACATGCTGAAGCCAGATGCTGCTTGTTTGGGTTTTGTGAGCCTTTGAGAGATTTTAAGAAAGTCTGCAACATGAGCCAAGACCGTCTGTTCATATAGAAAGGCCACTGGAAGCAGCTTGAGTGTTCTTGAACATAGGGTGAAGAAGGGTCTCAGGAAATCACCAGGGCAGGGTAAACAAATGGTGTCAGCTGGGTTGATGGAGATTCATATATGGTGGCCACCAGGAGTGTGGAGGGCTCAAAAAAGGAACAATAACTGCTTCCAGCTCCTCTGTGTGGGAGAAAGCTGCCCCTCCAACTCTTTCCCTAAAGCCATACAATTCAGTTTCTCCCTGTATGTTTCTGGTGTCATTCCAGTTGCTGTCCCAGCACTAGAGCTTAGAGCTAATGAGGTCACCAGCGAGTAAGTCTGTGTGTAGGCCCTTTAAGAAGAGAGCCTGGGACTGCAACTGCCCTCATTTTACTCAGCTACAATATTTGCTGATTTTCATAGCCAGAGTTATGGGGACTGGAACCCCGGGCTGGAGAGCCTGGTGTGGGGCTGGTATCCCTTGTGCCAGTGGGTGAGACCTTCAGAGCCGAGATATCTCTCTTGATTTTTAATGGTTACTTGTGGGTGTGAGCCCAGCCTGTTCTGTGTTTCTGCCTCTCCTACCAGTATTGAGGTGGCTTCTGTATGTCCTTAGAGGTAGGAATTTGGTTCAATCAGACTTTTGGTGATTCTCAACGATGGTTGTGCTATAGTTTAGTTGTAATTCTGATATGATCATTAGGTGATGTATACTCAGCATTTGCCTATTCCACCATCTTGACCAGTAATTGCCTTTGGATGAGCCACCTAATATCTCCAAGCTCTGGGTTGCACCATAAGGCAACTGCTCTGGCACACCACACCAGACATGACAGGCCTGGCTTGAACACCTCATCTCCCACAGGGGTTCAGAGGGAAACTGAAGAGTGTTCTCAGTGGGGACTGGGTATATGGGTACATTGAGTGGGACTCCATGTTCTTGGGTCAAAATTGACCTCCACCCCAAACAGGGTGGCAGTGCTACCGCTGGGAGTCCCAACCAAAGAACAGTGGGTGGAGCAGGTGCTCTGAGCTGGACTCGTGCAGCTCTACCTGGTACTGGCAGTGCCTTGTTCAGTTGGGCTATATCCACGTCACCCCTTTTCTGGTCCATGGGAAGCTTTCAAGATAGTCTTCTTAGTGCATTTATTCATGTCAAGCTCCTTCAAGTAGGTTGAAATTGCTAGATCTTGATTTCAGTGGGCTCATATTTATAGGCCTTACTTTGGACTCAGTAGTAGGAGTCTCTGGCCCATCTGAGATTGGAAGCTGAGGCAAGACTTGTGGAGAGGGCTAAGAGCTGGGGGCAAGGGCTGGGAGCTGAGTGACGACTAGAAGCTGGAGTGAGGCTGGCAAGACCCCAGGGTCCTGAGAAAGACTTGAGTGAGTGTGGGAGGAAGAGGGAGATTAATATCTGGGAGTATTATCTCTCCCCAACTGTGAGGGTGTCAGCTCAGTCACTCAGATGTTCCTTGGCCTCTACTGGTTTGTTGGGGGCAGGAGCAGAGAAGAATCATATTACTAGAGCCGATGCCTTTTGGGAGCTCAGTCTAGTGTGTTGAGAGCCTAGGAAGCAGAGAACAACAGTAGAAACTGAACAGAGTTATACATGTATTTTGCTTTTTTTCTGAATGTTAACCCGTTCTCCATTATTCAGAATTGTTCTTAAATTTTAACCTGTTTTTATGTTGTTGTTGTTGGTTTTTTATGACAGAAATATAGACACTCGGAACTATTCTAAAATCCTACTAGGTCATAAATGTAATCCGATCAAGATGAGACCACCTGCACCACCCCCCCACCCCCCCACCCCCCCACACACACACTTCCTCCCTGTTTCCAGCACTGAAGGTAGATGGCCATTGAAGATGATCCACTGCTGGGTTGTTCACAGCATGTGGCCAGGCTCTGGCGGCCACACCCACTGTGACCTGGATACTAGGCCCAGAGAAGAGCATCCCCCCTCTGCATTTGGTTAAGACCTGTCATCTTCCCTGAGGTACCGCAGGCCCTGTCACCCTTTTATCATGCTTTCATGGGCCTTGGCAATGTGAGCTTCCTCAGCCTGCAGCCTGGGTTGTGCTTTCTGACATTCCATTAGCAGAGGGATTGAGAATAGAGGAAGTCTGGTCCCCTCCCTGATGCTTGACCCAAGTCTTTAATTAACGGGTGACATCAGTGATCCATAATTTCCGCCCAACCCCTGCTTTGATTTTCCCAGCACAAACATCACCAGGGACCACTGATAAGGGGCAGAAGGGGCAGAACAGAGAGCCCAGAAGTTCTGCATACACGACCAAGACCTTGCGGGGCTGACAACCTTTCTAATCCTTTAATGAGGCCCTAGTAGCTGCTGAGGGCAGGGGCCAGGGAGGCAAAGGATGCAGGAGCACAGCCTGGGCTGCACAGAAGCCCCAGGAATGCCTTACACTAACAAACCTAGTCCACCAGGCAGCTCCTCCCGCTTCTTTGTGACACTTTTGGAAACTCGTGCTAATTATAGGCAGAGCAACATGGCTCTGGAGAGGAAGCTCTTTTTAAATCTCATGACCTCCAGTGATAATATTTTAGAGTTGTGACATTAACATAAACAGTCATGGTAGGTGGGCAGAATGAGAATGTGCTGGTCCAGCATAGCGCCACACACATGCCTGCCGCATAGGTGCTGGGGGAGGACCCAGCTGTGCACCGTGGCCTGCTATTAGTATGGCCACTTGCTAGGTTAGAGGTTTAAATTTCACTATTTCATTACCTCTCAAGACAGCCTTTTGAGGCACCTGACACTGCTTCCATGCTGCAGATTAGGAAGTCTCCTCTCAGACCCATAAGAAATATGCCACAGGTCACATAGATGATGGGACAGAGTGGGATTTGAACCTAAAGTAGTCTGGTTTCAAAAATGTGCTTAAGGACCTCTTTAATAAGCTGGGTTCACCTCAGTTGATGGACCAGGCTGGTTGGGCCACCTTGGGTTCTCATTGTTCCCGTTTGCTCTACTGCTCCTAAACTTTGCTCTCCTTCGTCTGTGTTCTGTCACTGGTGTGGTCACACTGCCTCCTGGGTTGCAACGAGACTTTCATAGGCCATGTGATAGTGCCCCACACTGTTCTTGAAGGTGCATCCATTCCCCTGTTCTGCCCCTCAGGCACACAGAGCACCTACCTCCACCTACTCAGGGGCATAGATAAAAATGTGTCCTGACCTTCCCTACCCCAACCCACTCTCCTTCCTGCCACTTTGCCCTCTCCAAGGGGCAATGCTGCTTATATATAATGCTTGGCTTTCCTGGTCACTTGATGGGGGCCATGACCACTTTCCTAGGCCCGAGAGATCTCCCTGAACTGAGTCTTTGAGGCCGGCAAGATGCTGGGCCAGCACTTCTGTGGGATCCCCAACTGAGCTCTCTGAATGTCCTGCCTGGGCTGATGGTAAGGGAGAAAGGCCAGTGGGTATGGTCAGTCCCATTGCTGGGGTTCTGTGGGGTTGGAGGAGAAGGAGAGAGTCATGCACAGAGCAGAGGGCATGCTTTTAAGACGAAAAACAGAAAAGATTGAGGACTCAACTCTCCATTCCCCGACTCTGCTTTTATGTCTTCATTAAACTTTATATTTATGTGTATTATCTATCTAACTACCTATCTATTATTTAATATTTTCCTTCTCACTCTTGATCATAAGCCTATAAGAACAGGGACTCTACTTCCTGTGATATATCACCAAGTCCTAGAGGAGGATGCTGGCCGAGCAGACACTTGGTGCTCAACACTGAGTTTCTGAGTAACTTGGGGGGTGGGGGGAAGAGTGTCCTCAGAGGTGGAGAGTCAGCATGCTGTCACTGAGAGTGTGAAGTAAGGACACATAGAGCTGGGTTGATATCCCAGCTTGGGGACCTGGGTACTTGTTGTTGGGGGGCTTACCCAGAATATAGAGACCCTGAAAGGTAGGTATTCTTATTTCCAATTTGCAGAGCAAGACACCAAGGTTTACCGGGCCCACCTGGTATATAGCTACAGACTTCCCACGCACAGAAATTACTTAGGCAACCTTTGCTACATCTTACATCTTGCATTTTATTTGACTTGTATAAAGTTAATTTATTTCTTGTTAACAAACAAGTTAAGAGTATGTTTAACTTGTGAAACCAACACTTATTCATGTTGAGTTCAGTGGTACCCACATGACACATGACTTTAATTCTTTTTCATAAAGTTAGCACCAAACTTGAAACTGATCATGGCCCTGTGCTTTTTGTTTGTTTGTTTTAAAAGTAGATTTGCAGCAGCAGGTTATATACTGAAAAATATTTCCCCTTATCAAGACAGGAGTTTCCTGAACTGCATATCTTATCCCAGGTACCGGCTTTCTTAGGAAGGTAGTGTTGGAAGAAGTTCTGTTCTTCCAGTGAGACCACAGCTAGACCTGAAATCCTTTGTGAGGAGCAAAGTCCTCCCTGCCGGTCAAACCCAAAAGTCCCCTGAGTACCTGCTGGTGAATTTTCAAAAGAAATTCACAACAGCCTTTTCAAAATGGAAATAAATTTTCATGTTCCAAAACAAACTCAGATTTTGAGCTGTATATACGACACCTTTGCTTAAGGAAACTGCTGATAAAGGTGTTGAATGTCCCTTATCTTAAGAAGTCTAGTAACATTTTAGAAAGTGAGACTAGACAAAGACACTTCTGTAGCTGGCCTTGGGCTTTACAAAACGATGGTGCTGAGGCCTGTCGGGAACTGCAGGCAAGCACAGGAGGACAGTGGCGAGGAGGGCTGTGGATGTCGGGATTGTACTGGGACACTCAGGCCAAGGTATCTCCCAGGCCAGAAGACAGGCCCAGGGAATAGGACTCGTTATGTATATGTCAGGGCCTTAGAAAGTTACTTCTCAGGAGGAAACCTTAACAGCAGACGGGCCCAGAGTCTGGCCCTGTGTATCCAGCGGTATCTGTCTCAGAGGTTGTGAGACTCGCCCAAGATCACACAAAGCTTCTAGGTGGGCCAGTGGGGTTCCACCCCACTTCTAACCATCTTTATTCTCCACTGCCCCAAAGTTTCCAGTAACGAACTGTTGTTTCCTCGGGGAGGCCCTGGGATCTGTAGGGTATTCAGGGAAGTGGCGAGAGCTGTGTGTGAGAGGAATGAGAGGCAGCACGTGCCTCCAGCCTGACGCCACCTTGCCGCCTGGTCCAAGGCCGGGCTCCCAACCTGGGCACTGCCTCCTGGTAATCGCATCGTGTCCCTCACTCAGGGCTGTGGGTTCTTTGCTTTTGTAGGCCCCAGGGGCTCTGATGCAGCCAATACGGACCGCTCACAGGTGAACCCCAGCCTGCGTTCAGTGCTTTCTGGGTGTGTGTTAGGGGTTGTAAAACCAATGTCAGGGGACTGGGGAGGTAATATAAATTCGTTCATCTGACAAATATTTATGAAGCCCTCATGCTCTTTCATGGATGGGAATGCAATAGCATAGACAGCAGACAAGAGCCCCAGCCCTTAATAACTTACATTGTGGAGACACTATAGCCCAGGGCTGACTGCACAGACCCCAAGGCCAGACAGGGCCGGACTGATTCTTTGCTCTGCCATCCGTCAACTGGTCACTTAGGGTAAGCTGCTTAGCATCTCTGGGCCTCGGTTTCCTCACGTGTTAAATGGGGATCTTAGTGTCTGCCTCACAGGAGGTGCAGAATGAATCAATAGTAACACAGGGGAAGTGCCTAGAGCAGAGCCTGGACCTGAGGAGTGACAGTAGGCTGCCAGCAGGGAGGGGTGGAGGAGCACCAACAATAAGCAACACAAGGGAGTCTATCTAATGTGTGCTGTTGGTGGTGGGGCGTGCCAAGGAGGAAATGGTAGCACAGGGGAGGGGAGAAAAGAGTGTGCGGTGGAGGAGAGGTAGGGGTGGGGTGGGGAGTCCAGGAAGGCCTCCCATCTGAAGGAAGGGACAGCTACGAGTGTCCTAGAAATGACGGCACAGTGCACACACTCATTCGGCCTCTGCCAATGTGATCTGTTCTGTAAAGCTGAGCTCTATCATTAGATTAAAAGACAGTAGAAGCCCACACATCTCTCCTGCACCCCACAATTGTTTTATGCCCTCTCCAGGAAGAACTCTGTGTGGAAGGAATGGTTCTATCCTTGCATTTACCCAGTGAGATTTAGCTGAAAAGTGGCCTCCTCTCAGGGGCTCTCCCTGCCCCAATCTGGGTCAAGGGCTCCCTCACGGATGGCAGAAGCTATGACTTGTCACTTCTTTTGGACATGGAGCCCATTAATAGCTTTGGACTCCAGTGCATTAAGGAGACCCTCAGGATGGCTCTTATGTGATTTCCCCCTGAAAGACACTTTGCATGGTGGCATTTCCCCCACTGAGGTCTTCAAAGGATGCTTGCTGAGCCTGTGAACAAATGATTCACCCAAATGAGCATAAATCCCTGAGACCATGGAAGCAGGCTCACTAGGGGGCCACAGTTCAACCTTGCCCTCTCCCTGGGACACCTGCAGCCAGTTCAGGCTATTCTCAGAGGTTCAGCTGCTGTGTGTCCGCCCAGTGGGGGCCACCCTCTTCACTTCTGCCGTGAATCAGGAATGCAGGATAGTGGGGCCCTCTGAGAGAGACACCCTCCTTGTTAAGATCAGCCCTTCCTGCCTTATCATTGCCACGTGCACTGTGGCACTCACCTTGTGTGACATTCAGGGCACTATTAATGCCACAGTATTTTCTATACGACACTGTTGCTGGACTTCAAAGAATCCAAGTGGTGTTCTGTCTTTTTAAGCATAAAGCCTGTGGCAGTGGTAGTTAGCAACTGGTGTCTTTGAGCAGTTGCCTTAGAGCCCATCACCAGCATCCATGGAAAAGAGAGAAAATAATGTGTTCTCCTTTCCCAAAAATGTGTGTGGGGAAAATAGACCTAGTCTTAGACGCAAGCCAACTCTCTTCAATTCGATCCATCTCAAAAGAAGTGAGGAAGTGCAGGGGGTTCCCCCTGGTCGCAGTGAAGCATGGCAAGAGCCTGGAAACTTGGCAGGGATGCCCTGGATCACAGCTCTGGCACCAGGCCCACTTGGCAGGGGGCCTGGGAGAAGCTTCCAGTTGTCCTGCTGCAATTCCCTCGGCTCGATGAGGCAGGCGCACCACAGACGGGGGTCAAGCCCGTCAAGGAGGCCGCACTCCCCCATTTGACCTCAAGTCCATGGACACTTTCCAGCATTTTCTGAGCACCACTGTCTGCTGGACACTCACAGGTGGCACTTCTTATGGTGACGGGCCACTCCTGAGGAACACAGGAGGCTTTTAGGTTCTCAGTACCTCCTAGGACTCCCTGATTCTGCTGGTCAATCCTACACCATGGAAACGGATTTAGATGTACACACTCACCAGTTAGGTGGTGGCCGTGACTCTGATGACCTTGGGGATGCTTCTTGCTTCAGAATCCAAAGTCCTCATGTGGAAGTTTGAGTTTCCTAGTGCCCAACATCTGGATATTAGGGACCGTCTGAACAACTGGAGGCATTTTCCCTATTGGACTCAGATGTTTGGCATCAGGGAAATGCCCCTTATTGGTTATTCCATCTTTGTACAAAATAGAGCTGTCCTGTTAAATGCTTTTTTATTCCTGAGAAAATTGGAATGTGTATACTGGGCCCTGTGTTGACCGCCTGGAGTTCCCTGTGTTTTGTACGGAAGGTGTGAGTCTGGGGTGGGTATGGGGCCCCCAGGCTCCAGCAGCTGTCTCCCATCCCATGGTCACTGGCAAAACTGGCCCTTGCCCCCTAATCTAGTCATGGGGCTCAGTGAGGGTGAGGTCCTGAGCTCACAGCTAGCCTGGTGGAAAACAAGCCCAGAAAGTGGGGAAACAGAGCAGCCTGAGGTGCTGGGCAGATGTGGGTGGGCATGGGTCCTGGAGGCCCTGCTGCACAGGGCAGAACTCCTGGCCCAAGTATGTTCTTCCCATGGTCACTGGGAAGTCCTGGACATTCCTGGTAGCAGTAGCTGCCCCGGGTAGCCTCTCTGATGAGAACATGACTCCCGATGAACTGCCGTCTAGTTGTGTTCAAAAAGAAGAGGGCTGAAAGGGCCCTGGAAGCCCATGTTGTGGCCTCAAACAAAAGCTGCAGATCCAGGAGGGGATGTACAATGAACAAGGCTGAGCAGAGCCACGGGGGCTGCCAGCACCCCTCCTCACCTGAGCTCCTCACTGAGCTACAGAGCTGTGTGCCTATGGTCCAAGGGGGCATGAGGGTGGTCAAGGTTCTTGACACCATAGTTTAGAAGGTACCCTGATCCCCTTCAGCATATCCACACAGGGGCTTCACAGGAACATTGGGGGTCCACGGGAGGAGCATGGGATGCTGAGATGAGGAGGTTTGGGACACTGGAAGGATGAAGGGGTAACGTGGACTGCCTGGTAAGGCAGAGTCCTGTCACTGTGAGTGTGGCACAGGGCTCGCACACCCTGTTCACGATGCCCTGACCACTGACTAATCACATGTCCACTGAGGCAGCCGAGCCTTGCCCTTTGAAGGGCTCATGCTCCTAGGTTCAGCCTCCCAGGCTTCCCTAGGAAATCACAGAGCATCTCCAAGACAACGGGCATCCCATAGCAAGGTCCCCTGGGAGCCATTCCCCACTGCCTTCTGGGTCCTGCTTGGTCATTCTGGTTGTTCTGGCCTGTGGATTTTTGTATCACTTTCTGGGAAAAGAGTTCTGGCACAGGACTCTTTTTAGAACTTGCTCAAGCCTTCCTGTCATGCTTACCCCCTATTTCCTCTTATTCCCACTAATGGTTTCTGTGTCTACGAGAGTACTTCCCATCCCCATGCTTCCTCCCAGGGCCTTTCTGCCCCTCCCTCTACCCTCCCCAGTCCTCTAAAGCATAACCTTCTCCTTATCAGGATGAGGGCCCTGAGGGTGGGGCCTCCCAACACTAAGCTTCCAGGATGGCTGAGAATATCACAGGCTGGATCCTTCTCGGAACAGGCCCGTTCCCGTGTAGGATGGGAGCTCTACCTCCCTCTGTGTGGTCTCCCTGCCTCTGTGGGGGGTGGGGACTGGGAGCCCTGAAGGGCTACACAAAGATGGAATTTAGCCCCAGGCCCAACCCTTCTCCTCTAGAACATTTCACTTTCCAAAGTGCTGACCACTGAGAGAAATGGGTCCTGAGACCAGATTGACTCTGGGCAGCCCACTTGCGCATAGACTGGGCAGAAAAGCCCCAAGAACCAAGTCCAGGGCACAGTACTGGGCTAAGTTGAAGGTTGAGACCATATCTCCAAATCCTAAGGCTGAATCCAGTTGGGGAGCTGGCTGGAAGAAGGAAGAAAAATCAAAGGTCAGAAAAATAAGAGCAGGTTTTAGCAGGATGGGCTGAAGGCGAGGAGGACCTGATGATTAACTGACAGGCTCCACTTCCACTGGTCAGTGGGCGTGGGCTGTGGGGGCGGTGGGGTGGGCTCAGTGGTCCTGGGAACTGGCCTTGCCCCACATATGCACGTGCAGACCCACCTGCACGGCCGGGCCTGACAAGAGGGCCCCCTTCACACGGGACTTCAGCAGGTGATACCAAGTTCTTGGCACCTGTGTCCTGAGGGTCCAAGGCCACTATAGGCATGATCTGCAAGTGGTGGGGTCTTCTTCTGACCACAGATTCAGGGAGCATGAGGAGCCATTGAGGTGGCCAGGTTACAACATGAATAAAGAGGAGGCATGGGGAGGCCGTGGACAGCCGGACATGGGATGTCTCCAAAGGGGCCTGGGGGACAAGAAGCCAGACTGCTGGTGAGATTTCTGTCCTCTCCCAAAGAGCATCCCTGAGGCACCTGCATGTTCACCCCATCCTTGCCGCCCTCTGCCAAACCCCTGCTCAAGCACCTTGGTCCAGCCAGAGGGCTGGGTGTGTGGAGGTAAGACCCTGGGCCTCTCAGCAGAATCTGTCAGGGGAACAGAGAAGGCATGGTAGGGTAGAGGGAGTGGAACAGAGATGGGGGACTCAGAGGGTGGGGACACTGAGTTCAGGAGATGCAGTGCCAGCTCCTGGCCCAGCAGGCCACGGGGAAGGTGGGCATCAGGCTGAGCGGAGAGCACACCCCACTGGGTGCAACACAGCAGAATGGGACTCCATGTGTTGCACATCAAACTCTAATGCCACAAATACTCGGCGACTCAAGTATCTCAGCAAGGCAAATTTTACTTCTGCAGAAGGGCGCACAGCAGCGCAGACAAGACTGAGCCGCGAGCACACCAGGCGGAGGGCCACTCCGGTTTTTGTCCCTAAAGCAGGCTTGATTAAGGCTGCGTCTTACCCTGTTGGCTAGGGTGTTGACCACACAATCTAGGCCTTACCCAACTGGCTAATTTATATTTTATCAGGGGGAGGTAGAAGGGAGTTACAAAGACAAAGAAAATTCCCAGGTGGCTCATGTGACTCATGTGTAAACAGGATGAGTTGGGGGAAAGGAAGAGAGCCAGTTGGGAAGTAAGCCCTTAAAGCACGTGGGGTAACTTTGGCCAGTTTCTCGTTGTAAGTGGAGACATTGTACTCTTATTTAGAAGAAAAGACATATATTCCCATAATTCATATATTCCCACACACGGGAGGGGAGAGATCAGCCCATCCCATTTGGGGGGGTCTCTGAGTCCTGAGGAAGCAAACAGGCTCTAAGTGGCAGGCAGTGCAGGAGAATGTGTTAGGAGGGACTCACTGTCACCAGGCACCGCATACATACATTCTCTTATTTCAGTGAGGAAGGCACGAGGAGACAAGGCAGGAAAAGGTCCTGCGGCTTGCCTGGGGACACACAGCTGTTCGGAAGGGGCCCAGTGATGGCCACTTACCTCGGTGGGTTCCCAAGTCCCCTGTAGGCCGTGGTGTCTCAAGGTGGTGAAAAGAGACAGTCTGAGGTCTGGAAGGATCCCCACAGAAAGGGCCACCATCCGCCAGGACCCTGGCCAGCCTGCACGACCCCTTGCCTTTCTGCGCTCCCCGAGGCCTTCCCCTGCGCTCTGGGACCAGACACAGTGCCAGGTGGAGCCGTCGTTGCTGTGGAGGCAGAAAGCTTGGGTGCAGTGCCCCTGGCTGGAAGACGATGTGGGAAACTTCTGCTTGAGGGGAGCTGCTCAAACGGGCCATTGGGCCCCTGGGTATAAAGCCTTGTTTTTCTGCTGTCTCGCGAATGCAGAAGGTCAGGCCTGCCTGGCTCCAGCTGGGAGGCATGAATAATGGTCCTACTGGCTGCCCTGTCTTGCCCCCAGGACGTGTGGCCTTGGCAGCCTGTCATTGCCCTCCTGGAGGACCAGAGCTCCTTGTGAATTCAATGCCTTTCAAAGGCTCCTCCTGGGAAACTGGATATTGGGGCTTGTGAGCTCCTTTCCCCACAGAGCCCTGACCTTGGGGGCCGAAATGGGCAGGGCATGATAGTGTGTCAGGGGAGTGGGCGTTTCTGGGTGGGGGTCTTGTGTGGAGAGATGAGTGGGTGGGTACATGCGGTATATATGTGGGGAAGAGAAATGGGGAGTCTGTCCATAGGTATAATGGGCAATGGCTGTGTGTAGCGGGGTGTAAAGTGCAGTACATCTGTGCAGGAAAGCTGTTGGAGGTGTCTGTGAGCTGGGGTACAGGGTGTTTTCAAGGACCAGTGCTGTGAGCTATAATTTACTCAGAGGGTTGCTGTGTGATGGGGTGGTAAGCATGTCCTCAGGTCTTAGCACCCGAGGCTTTAACTGCCACTGGGAGGAGTCTGGCCTTTCTCAAGGAGGCTCGTGAGCAGGCAGTGGAAGCATGCAGCATGTGGGGTGGTGAGCAGGCTGGGTGGGTGCAGGAAAGCACAGAGGCAGAGCACCTAGTTGAGCTACTGGTCACTTGTCCTAGTGGAGGCACGTGGAGCTGGGCCCAGGGACCTGCAAGGGCCAGTTGCATGGGTGAGGAACACTTGGAGGTGGGACAGGAGGACTCCTTGGCAAAATATAGACAGGGAGGGAAGCTTCCAGGCGTGGGTACCTTCGACAAGGTGATTCTGAGGCCGTGTCTGCAGACAGTAGGTGCTTATAAATTTGTTGACCATGCAACTGGTTTGTTGGTGGTTCCAGCCGTCAGAGAGGGTCCTCAAGAGAGGTCAGTGTGTGTGTGTGTGTGTGTGTGTGTGTGTGTGTGTGTGTGTGTCAGAGACAGAGAGAAAGAGACAGAGAGAGACAGAGAGAGAGACAGAGAGAGAAGGAAATGGCTGTTCATGCATATCCGGTGTGCTCTCTCCCCAGCATTCCTGGTCCCCCATTCCTCCCTGCAGCAGAGAACGCCTCAGTGAAGCTGTATCAACAGCATGACCAGCAGGGGGAGTTCTGCCACCAAGCGACACCCCTCCCGGAAACCCTGTCAACAGCTGGAATACATATGTTTTGCATTTTTTGAGTGCATACCCATCTCTGGTATTGCGTAGACTGTAATCTAGCCCTGGTCCTTTCTGACAAACCATCTTCACCTTATCACCTTTTATGCTAATAATACCACAGGATGTCACAATGAGGGCAGCCTGGGGCTCCTGGGTCCCTCAGTTCCGCTCAGCCCTGACAAAGGCACAGCAGTCCTTGATGAGAAGGCATCTGGACTTAGGGGCAAAAGTAAAGCCATAGAAAGGAAAGGTGTCGCAGTTTACACAGGCAGAGCCATCTGGAATGTGGAAGCCAGAGGGCTTCAACTAGGAGCTTCTCTCAGAGTCCATACAAAGCACCCAACATAAGACTTCAGCACCCTTCCTTGTAGGCTTGATAGCCCTAAGGCCTCCAAGTAAGGTGTGGCTTGCTAGGGAATGGGAAACAGTGGTCTTGGGTGACATCAGAGGCAGGAATGGGGCCTTGGGAATAGCAGCTGGGACCCTCAGGCCAAGGCAGATGCCCAAAAGGGGCTGCCTTGCCTCTGGTTAGTTATGTTACTCACTGTATCATGAAGTCATACCACATGAAGAGTGTGCTATCAAGACAAGGTTGGGTGCTGGTGCAGCCTAGAGAAGGGGTTCAGTCCGGTCTGAGTTGGGGTAGGGGTTGCTGGGTCCAGCTTCCACTAGAAGATACATTAGCACTGGGTTCTGAAGGGTGAGTAGAAGTTGGTTGGCCAAGCGGGTAGAGTTATATACTCCAGACTTGTAACACAGGCAAAAGGTGGGAACCAGGTGGGAGGGGGCAGGTGGTGGAAGGCCCCCAGTTCTATGCCAAGCGTTGAGGCAGGCCAGTCTCCAAGAGGTGCTCAGGCAGCTGTACCCACATATGTGGGACTCCAGGGCCAATGGCAGATGCTGCCAGAGGGTGGTTACTTCTGGAGCAGGAGAGCGAAAGGGGCTAGAGGTCAGTCATTGCAGCCAGCTATGTATTTCTAGATTGCACAGTAAGACAAACCAAACTCTCAAATCTGTGCTCTTCCAGGGACAAATGGCCCACTCTGTCTGGAGCTGGGGATTTTATTTGTTCTAAGGAAATGCAGGGCAGTTGTGAAGATCAGATGAGATATTTGTCTGCTCTTACCGAAGTGCATCACACACAGTAGGGCTGAATATATGTTAGCCAATATTATTATTATTATTATTATGATGATGATGATGATGATGATGATGATGATGATGATTCCAGGGTACCTGCAGGCAGGGAAGGTGGGGGAATGTAAGTAATTTTTTCCTCTTGATCTGGCAAGAGGTAGTTAGTGCTGCTACTTCATGGATGAAGAAGCAGGTCAGCTGGGCCAAGTCACTTGCCCGGGCTGTACAGCTATAGGTCAGCAAATCTAGTGACTTGCGGGGCTGCCCCAAGCTGGGGCTGCCATGGGCAGGTGGGAGCCTCTTCAGGGGCCATGGAGCTTGGCCCCTGGCAGACACTTTGACCTGGTTGCTTGCATGGAGACAGAAAGAAGCTGTGTTTGAACATCATCTTCAGTAACAGCAAAGAAGGGGAAAGATGTTGTGGAGCCTTGCCCTCCCGAGACTGCCTGGAGCGAGCAGCATTCTACTGTCTCGGCTTTGTTTGTGATCAGCTGTGCAGGGCAAGAGGCAGGAAGGGCGGTAGCCGTGGGCCAGGGGCAGGCTGACCAGCTGGAGGCTGTAGCCTGCAGGGTGTCCTGGCGTGGGGGTCATCTGAGTGCCCTGATGGCTGTGCTGGGTGGTGGAGTGGCACCAACCCTGTCCCTGTGCTGAGAGGGTCAAGGCTGGGAGGTGACAGTCAAGCTGCTGGACTGTCCCACACCTGTATAGCTGCAGGTGTAAACCAGGAACACAGTTGCTCATAATGTCTTTGGCTGCTTTTCCCTTCCTCATCTTTGTGTAAAAGTTATGCATACACAGCATGTTTAGTGTATATATTTGCAGAATCCTAGCCTTATTTCAAAAGAGACTCCAGTACTAGGCTGACCAGATGTCATGTGCCATTTTAAACAGGACAGAAAACAACAGGACTGTCCCATTTCACATGGCACCTCTGGTCAGCCTAATCTCACTGGGCTAAATTCAAGGTGACAGTAGGCTGACCAGAGGTACCATGTGAAATGGGACAGAACGGTTGTTTTCTGTCCTGTTTAAAATGGAATGTCTGGTCAACTTACCCAGGGCACTAGAGAACAGTCTATTCTCTAATATTTAGGATAATTTCAGAATTAGTAATATTGACCTGTCCAGCCTAAAATGAAGCTGTGACAGTCATGCTGTATGAATGGACTTCATGTCCTTGCTGTGCAGCTCCCATGATGCACCACCCTGGTGGGAGTGCTTACGGGCAGAACCAGGGCCTTGGGGACCCCTTAGTTTCCTCATTTTACAGAGCAGTGAGGTAAGTTTCTTTGGATAGGCAAAGAACTTCCCTGCTGAACAAGGGCATGTCCAAGTTACACCCTCTTAGACTTCCTGGTCCATGCATCTCCATGGCTCTTGTGGATGTGAGATCCAAGGGGACTGCCTGGCTGCCCCAAGAGGCTTTGGACAATAGCCTGTCCATCCTGGGGTGAGAATGCAGGGAATATTGCAAAAGTCTGCTGCAAATTTATGAGAGAATTTCTAAATCAAAGCGCCTGAGCAAAGGTTCCAAGATTTTAGGAGAAAAGAGGTGGGTGGGGCCCATTTCTTTCTTTGCTGAAGCCATTTATTTTAAAGACAGAGCAGTAAGGACTAAGCTATTTCTGGGAAGCAGGTGTCTGATTGACTCCCACAACTAGTTCATTCACAAAAGCATTTTCTTCTAACTATCAAAGTCATTTCTGTTCAACACACACACACACACACACACACACACACACACACAAAGAAGAAAATAATAATCACTCCCAATTGTACCACTCAGAAGCATTTTAGCAAATATTCTAGTAAATTTCCCTCAGTTAAGGATACTTAGCTGCAAGACCCATAACAGAAGGATTTGTTAAAACACTGCTGCTATTGTACCATCATGGTACCACGTAATGCCATGGGAACCTCATATTCCCTACACACTAATATTTGTCTGCATTTCTATTTATCTCTATTCACAGATTCCTTTAAGGGGAATCACTGGGCTAAAGATTATGAACATGCTGAATGTTTATTGCCAACTCGGCTTCCAGAACGTTTGCCCTCCAGGAGTGTGACAGTGTCGGCCATTAGTCTTTAAAAAAGAATCAGGGCTAAAAGTGACTCAAAAGTTAATCTGGTGTCTAGATATCCAGTGACTAGCTGTCAGACCAATCTCCACTTAAAGCAGAAACTCCCTTGGCTGGGCCCCTCTGCGACAGCTTCAGGTACAGGGGCTCTGCTCCTGCAGGCTATCAGGTGGGCCCTGGGCATGCTTGGCCAGGAGCTAGCTTTCTACTTGGGGCCAAGCCAGTGGACGGTTCGCATCATGGGCGGGCTCTGTGCCCATCCCTGCCACCTGTCAGTCACTGCAGACCTGAGTTCTAGTATTCCTTAATCAACTCGGAGGTCTTCTTTAAGAAAAAACACAAATGTGTGAATATAAAATTAGGTATAAAAGTGAATATTTACTTAAAACGAGACAATTAGAAACTCAGCAATTAGAAAATGAAAAACCTGTTTAAAAATGGTCAAAATTTATTGTATGATTCCAACTATATGACATTCTAAAAAAAGGCAAAACTACGGAAACAGCAAAAAGATGAGTGATTTCCAGGGGCTTGTGGGGAGAGAGGGATGAATGGGAGGAGCACAAAGGGCTTTGAGGGTAGTGAAGACACTCTGTGGTACTCTAATGGTGGACCCATGTCATTACACATTTATCTAAGCCCATAGAATCCACTATTCCAAGAGTGAGCCCTAATGTAAACTATGGATTTTGGGCGATTCTGATGTATCAAAACAGGCTCATTGATTATAGCAGATATACCATGCTGGTGTGGGATATTGATAACGGGGTACACTGTGTGTGAGGGGACACAGGCATATGGGAAATTTCTGTACTCTGCTGTGTACCCAAAACTTCTCTAAAAACTGAAGTCTATTAAAAATCAGTATAGTCAATGCTTTTGTAATGTATTTAGTAACCATTTCCAAGCAATCCATTCAATCGATATTTACTAAGCCTGCTATCTGCTAGAACTGTGCAAGCCCTGGGGACATAGTTAAGAGACAGGCTGAAGACAGTCCTATGTTTATGGGCCACAATCCCACAGGGACATTCTCATCTGAAGTACAAATAAATTAAACTCTTAAGTTCAGTAAGTGCCTTTTCGGTTGTTCTGTATTTCACAGGAGCAACGCATCAGGGGACTCAAGCTAGCCTAAAGGGCTGGCACCAGAGATGTGAAGGGTGACTGGAGTCCTCCAGGTCACGAGAGTGGCAACAAGAGTCCAGGGAAAAGACACATGTGTGAGGCCCAGAGTGGGAAGGAGCCAGGCTCTGAGGTGCAGAAGGAAGGATTCTGTGGCTGGAGCTAAAGCTGCAAGGGAGCCACCGTCCTGAGCCCCTCCACCGAGGGCCAGGGCCAGCTCTGCAGGGCCCGCAGGCCCATGCCAGGCACCTCGATTTCCTTCCAAATGTTATTGGAAAGATGTTAAGGGCTTCAAGTAGGCTGACCTGACGTGCTGTTTGAAACAGGACAGAAAACAACAGGACTGTCCCGTTGCAAACAGTACGTCTGGTCAGCCTAGTCTCACTGGGCTAAATTCAAGGCGTCAGTAGGAGGACTAGACGTACTGTTTGAAACGGGACAGTACCTTTGTGTTTGGTCTCATTTAAAATGGTTTGTCTGGTCCACTAGCTTTAAGTGAAGAAGGGAAAAGATCTGATCTGTGTTTCAAAAATATACTAGCCCGTCCATAGAATGGAGTTCATGGGGACAAGGGTGGAATGGGTTCTGGGGCCACGGGCAGTAACCCAGGCAGGGAAGCCCATTGGCCTGTGTAGAGCGAGAGAAGCAGGAGATGCTCTCTGGCTGAGAAAGGGGACAGTGTCAGGGAGTTATGGCATTAGGGACGGAGGACACTGGAGGAGAAGCAGACCTAGGAAAGAAGATGAGGTGGTGACTGTGGGTTTGCTGAGGGAGCTGTGCCTGGGCAGCACGGAGCCCTGCACATGGCCTGTGCTGGACACGGGAGTCCGGGCAGATGAGGGAATTGGAGTCACGAGGCAGATGAAATGATCTAAGGGGGATGCATGGGCTGAAAAGAGCAATCAGCAGGCCCTGAATGCCTCCTGCAACTGTGGCCCTTGGGAGACTTAGCCAAGAGAATGCACTGGGATTATCAGTGATGTGATGGACAAGAAAATCTAGAGCCCAAGGCTTGCTCATTGTCCTCTGGGTGATAAAGGCTTCTCATCAAACAACGTCCCTCCAGCCCCTCACCAAACAGTGAGGGGGAGCATGCTGACACCCACCTGGAAGCTGTTGTGCAGAGGAAGGAGAGGAAATGAGGAACCAGAGAGCCTGAGGCTCAGATTCACAGGGTAACCATTTCCACCCTGGAGACTTGTGGGGATCAAGTGACACAGTACATTTACAAAGCACCAGGAACCATGCCTGCCACATGGTGGTGGAGGATTTAAGGGGCTCATAAATAACACCCCATTATTCCCCTCTCCAACTCAGAGAAATGAGACACAGGAGACAGATCACTGCAGGACTGACGCAGCGTTATGGCCGGCCCCGCCAGGGTACAGCAGGCCCTAGCTCTGCGTCCCCCACGCTCGGTTGCTCACCATCCGGCACCCTGGTGCCATCCTCCCCATCGCACTAGGGTAGCCCACCGGAGAGGCTATGTGGGCTGGCAGAGCACTCCAGCTTACCTCGGGCAGAGAGAAACTCCGGAGGGAATGATGCCTCTTGGAGGGTGGTTGACATTTGATGACTCCATCCCCTCCTTGCCTCCCAAAACTCCGTCAGACAGAACTGGGCCCTGGGTCTCTGGGAGCACTTAGTGGGTGCTGAGCCTCAGGGTAAACTTTGCACATCAACTACCAGCAGAGGTAACACGGTTTATGTTTGAAATCCCTATTGTGTACGAGGAGACCCAGAACGAGCTGCCGGCTGTGTGATGTTATATGGTATTGACTGCAGAACTCACAAGGGTAGGTAGGGACAAATCAGGCTTCTCTACTCTGTGCCACAAAGGTCACTGTCCCAGTTTCCCTCACTGCTATGGAGCTTGAGTTCTAGCCCCACGAGGTAACTTGGTCTCCCCAGTGCTAAAACCAAAATGTCTCTTCTTCCCTGCACTGTGCTCTCGCTCCCCACTCTCCACTGCTTGTCACCCTCTCCTCTTCATCTGGAGGGTGCCACCATCCCTACCTCCTGCTGGGAGGCAGTTTTAGGTTTCAGCAGCTCTCTGCTCAGAGGCGTGGGCCTGAGGGTGGAGCAGACAGGACAGGGGGTCTTGACAGTCCTGAGCACAGAAAGATGATCAGACCTCTCACTGTCCTCAATCAACCATCCTGCAGGCACCCCGGGACCTTACTATAGTAAGAGAACGCCTTTCTCTGTCACCTTACCTTGCTGTGTTTTCCCCAGTAGGCAAAGGGGGAAAGGAGGAAAGGAAAAGCCCACTACAGACTATAGAAACAAACAGGGATGTGTTATATAGAATGAAAGCTCGTGCGTGAATTTTAAAGATAATAAGCAAGACTTCAAATAATGTTCTGGAATGCCCGGAGTTACTTATTCATGCATTGGAGATATGTCGATTAAAACATTTGAGATGTGCTGACTTCACCCATTTAATCATTTCCTTGTTGTTTCTTTGGTAGTTTTTTTTTTTTTTTAAATTTTATGTTTATCTAAGTTATCCATGTATGCAGTTGAGAAAGTTAAAGGGCTCTGCAAGGGTTATAATGAAAACCAGCATTTCCCCTTTCCATCCTGATTCTTACTCCCACAGGCTATTGCTTGGAATTCTTCTTGCCGATTCTTCTAGTGCTTTTCTCCTTAAAACAACATGCTTAGAATGCCATTGCTTGATTTTCCAGTTTAAATGCTATTTAATGAATTCCTACTATGGAAGAGGAGGATTCAGCTCTTCAAACCACCCTCCCCACGTGCCTTCATGCATGCGCCTCTTCTCCACCACCTCGTCATGGTCACTCTGGCCAAATCAGTATTTGGTATTTACATAGCTCTGACCCGGTTCGTATTATTCACAGCTAAACTACGTAGTGCACATTTCCGAACCTGTACAACTCTTTGTTTCACTTGGAATAAAGGGTTGCCAACTTTTTTTTGTTTGTTTAGTGTTTGCTTGCTATTCATGCCTATGCTATTCTCCTTGCAGTTTGTGCAGATACACGTACTGAGGGCTCAGCTTCTTTCCCCACTGACGCCCCTCCGAGGCCCCTACTCGGCTAGGGACCAGCTGCTCTCTGCACTATGCACCTCTGTGGTCTTGGAGTCCTGGGGGCCCCATTGATTTCCTCGTGCTGGGTCCCTATTTGCTGAACCTAATGCCCCGTGTTGCTTTTGTCCCTTGTCTTGGTGAAGTGCCTTCTCTAATAGCATCCTGAGAAATGCTCTGTGCTGGGGAAGTGTTCTAAGAGCCTGTCGACCCAGAAATGAGCTTCTCCACCCTCACATTTGATTAGCAGCTTGGTTAGAGATTCATGTCCCTCAGATTTTGTAGCCATTAGCCATGGCCTTCTGGCCAGACAGCTGCTGCTGAGAAATCAGTTGCTGTTTCCTTCTTTTTCCTTCATGTGAGGCCAGTTTCTTCTCTGAAACCTTTCAGAATTTTCTTTTTATCTTTGGGGTGCTCTGGTGCAGGTTCTATTTCACATGAGGTACTCACTAGGTCCTTTCCAACTGAAGCCAGCCTTATGATTGTTACAAGCAAGGTAATTTTTATTATTTTCTACCTACCCCCCAAGATATTTTACCTGTTCTCTATCCTTAAACCTTTCTGTTTTTCAATTATGAATCTCCTGTGCTGATTCTCTAATTTTATAGTTTTTCTCTCTTATCTTCTATTTGTTTGTATTCTACCTTTTGGAAGATGTCTATTAACCTTTTCATTAAAGCTTCTTTTATGCTATTGTTTTGGATATCTATCATTTTAACTTCCAATGATACTTTTGAAATACTGAATGATCCTTTTCAAATACACTTTGTTCCTTTTTCCATGCTACCAGTTCTAATTTCATAGATGGTACAGCTTATTTCCTGGAAATGGTGTTTATATTAAATACAGAGACTGCCAAAAACTGCACACACATTTTAAGAAAAAAAAATCTGTATTAAAATTGAAATAGTCAATATATACCAATAACAAAAGATGAATACAAGTCATATTTGACTTTTGCAATTAAAGAGGTGCTCAGAGTGGTTACCATCAGTATTTATGTAACACACAGATAACATTGCTTCAAATGTGTATACATATTTTTGGCACCTTGGTGTGTGTGTGTGTGTGTGTGTGTGTGTGTGTGTGTGTGTGTGTTTCCCCAGCTCCTCTAGAGCTCCTCTAGTTGTTTCTGTTTCCTATAAGTTCTTTATTTACTCATTGATATTTTTTGTCTAGATTTTATGTGAAGTGTAAAGATCTAACACACACGTTGGAAGTTCTGTGTGTCTGGGTAGAGCTTTGTTGGAGTAAGACTGAGCTGGGCCACTTTACTGCGGGCTGTGAACTGCCAGTGTCTATGTAAATTCTACCGGGCTGGCCGGTAGCCCCAGAGAAGAATCATCCAAAGGATTATTCTCAAATAAGGATTATAAGCTTGGCTCCCGGTTCTCAGGACCCAGGAGGGAAAGGTGCGAGTTTCAGCATTTAGGATGCTGACTTAAACTTCATCCCGTTGTCAGCCTGGTACCTTCACCTGCCTGGGCCCTGATGCCTCAGTCCAGAGGCCCCTGGTTCCTTCTCACTAGACTAAGGCCTTGTTTTCTGCCAGGATGAAGGAAAGTGTTTTCTCACCTGTACAGATTGGGGTAAGGGAGCATGGGTCTGAATATTCTCATACTAATATTTATCCAATCCTTCGCTTTTAGCTTTTCCCACACTGTCGCTTGCAGAAATATCTGTCATTTCCACTCCTGGTCCCTTTCTGCAGCTCTGGAGTACTTGGCTGGCTTCCAGGCTTCACCCATCACCTGGTTAGACTTCACTTCTCAAACCTGCTACATCATGACCACTCATGCAGCTGCTTCCCTGCTTCCAATAATTTGCTACTGTTGCTTCCTCTCCATTTGCTTTGTTCATCAAAGTTTTTTCTTCATTTTCCCCTTCTTTATTGTCATTTTAGTGACTTTGAGGAGGAGCTAGAGACCAACATGCCATGGCTGCACAAGGTGCTAGGAACCCCTGGGCCTTTCTTTGCTTGGTCTTCACCTGGTGTCTCCTTCAACCCTGTCCTGCCCTCCACCAGCCCAGACCAGCCACCCTGTCTCTGTTTGACCCTCACAAGGATGGGAGGGGAATAATGAGCGTTCTTGCAGCAGGTCCTGAACCAGGGTTTCAGCATTTAGATCTGGGGCCTAGTTGGTACCTTCTGTATTGTTCTTGAAGTTTGGAGTCTCGACCCAAACCAAGACTGAGAGACCTACGTTAACATAAACATTTATTGCCCTTCCTTCTCTTAATGGCCTGCCTGTTCAATTCTTTCCCCATTCTTCTATTGGATTGTTCTCTTTTTGTGATTTGTAAGAGCTATTTTTGGTTACGAGTCTTTTGCTTGTTCGAACGTTCCTCGTGCTATTTGTTTTTTAACTTTAGCATGTTTTGATCTACAGAAGTTTTTAATTTTGATGAGATAAATCTGTCAGTTGCTTCCTTTATGGTTTCTGGGTGTTGCATCTTCCTTCCTGGGGAAGGTAACCCACTCCCTAAAGTTGTAAAAATAATCCCTGTTGTTCTCCTGAGATTTTATAGTTTTGTTTTGTTTTTTATTTAGCTCTTCTATTTTTAATTTCTCCCCAGTATTATTGAGATATAATCGACGTACACTGGAGGGTATAAGTCATGGGTAGAGCTGTTTTAAACATTTATTTTTATTACCAAAAAGAAAAAAGAAGAACCAAATAAACAAAAATAAAATCCACATCCTAATGCAGCAACGCAGAGGTATGTAACAGAGCAAGTGAACTGTCTCTTCTTTCACCTCCAGGCCTGCTTCCTCAGGTGACCAGCATTAGCAGTTTGAGGTCTATCACACCATTCTTTATGGTCATTCAAATATGTATTCATATAGATGGGATTTGATTGTGTTTTCTTTGACCAAAATGGGAAGATAATATTTAGATACCTCTGAAACTAATTTTTTAATTTTAATAGAGATTTTATTATAGTGTTTTAAAAACATTTTAATTGAAATTTGTTATTGAGATAACTGTAGAGTCATTTGTAGTTGTAAATAATAATACAGACAGTATCCTATGTACTTTTACCTTGTTTCTTCTGATGATAACATCTTCTTCCAAAACTGTAGTCCAATATCACAGCCAGTATAGTGACATTGAGGCAATCCAGGCATCTTCTCTTTAGTTTTATTTGTACTCACGTGTGTGTGTGTGTGTGTGCGTGTGCGTGCACGCGTGCTAGTGCATGTGTGTTTATGTGTACAATTTTATCACATGTGAAGGTTCGTGTATCCACTATCACAATTAAGGCACGGTACAGTTTCATTAGTATAAGGATCCCACCTGTGCCCTTTTATAACCACACCCACTTTTGTCCTACCATCACCCCCATAAACACCTACTTCCTCTCCCCTCCTAACTTTATTCCCCCTACCCAAAATTGTCCTACTGTATTTAGTGGCAATGCCCATTAAGTTATTACTACATCTTGTGATTATAGGATTAGGAATTGGGACAAGGCATGGCAGCGATGACTTGGTTTAGGTCCAAGATGTCTGGGAACTCACCTCGTTTCACTCAAAGAGCTGGGGACTGACATAGTCAAGGGCTGGTCCAGCATCTCCCTCTGTTTCTCTCTTGCCCCATGGACTTTCCATGTAGTGAGGATGGACTTCCTCACAGCATGGCAGCTTCTGGATACACAAAATTCTTACATGGCTGCTCAAGGCTCCAAGAGAGAAGAAACAGAATCTGCTGTCCCTTTCAAGGCTAGGACTAGAACTGGCATAACATCACATCCACCACATTTTGTTGGTGAAGAAGTTAATATCCGGCCATTCTTATCTCACCATATCAAGTGTGCATGCTATCAACATGACTGATCACTCTTGATTTTTAACCTTGATCATCTTGCTGAAGTCGTGTTTGTTAGGATTCTCTACTGTGAAGTTCCACTTTGCTATCTCTCCCTTTCCATCTAGTACTCTTTGGGAGAAAGTTACTTCCCTGACCCCACCAGAGCCTTGAGGGGATTGTTCTTGGATCACCATGACAACTTGGTGAGGTCCCTAGTGGTAAAACTCATAAACATGTGTGCCCCCCAAGACTGCAGAGCCCCCAGGAGTTTCTCACTTTCATTCTACTCCACATTCAACCCAGTGATTAGTCCTAAAAATGACTTAAGTGTTCTTACCCATTTATGGTTCTAGTGACTTCTGCCACAAGCAGGCAGAGTTCAGTTGTGACCTTGGATTCACCTGTCTTTCCTGATTCTGGGTGGTGATTTGTCCTGTGACATAAATTCTCTGATGGATCTCAGGAAAGTATTTAATCTCCAGCTTGTCCAGGTTTTCATTTATTGTGAGAATGGGAGTGATAAATTTCCAAGCTTTTTATACATTAGAGCCGAAACCAGAGTCTTCTTTTTAAAATGTTTTGCGTTTCCTCTATAATTTCCATTTTTTCTTATTAATTTGTACAAACTAGTTTAAAGGATAATAATCCTTTGTGATATTTTCTGTGGAAGCTATTTCTTTCTTTTTCTCTTTATTCTAGCTTTCTCACTGGGAGAGATGATAGAAAGTTCAGAGAAAACTTTAACATGAAATGGAAAGAGTTTAACCAAAATAACTGAATATGACAACTGGTCAATGTTTTGCATTCATCAAAGTGAGCCTCAGAAATTCCTTTGCCTCCATCACAAACTCAGAGGGTTTCTATCTTTTCTCTGTTTACTGATCTCTAGTCTCTGAGAAAGATGCATCACTTCTTCTAGGAGCATCTAGAGGAAATAGAGTGGAATCCCATCCCACTGTCTTTACCGTGCAGCCCCCATCTCCCCTCTTCTGTGGCCTCTCCAATGCCTAGATTAGGTACCTCCACTTACATTTTCCCTCAACCCTCAGCTTTGACTTTGGATGCCAATACAATCTTGCTTCTTCCCCCTTCACATACAAATTAATGGGAAGCATAGATCGAAAACAAACAAACAAACAAACAAACAAATAAACAAACAAACAAAAAACAAGCAAACAACTCTTCCTGCTCTCACTTCTAAACCATGGACTTCTTCTTAACCTGCCCCATTGTGACACCTACCCCTACCAGCCAAGATATGTCACCTTTCACATGACTGACCAGTGCCCTTATGTGTCACTCTAGTGCATGTTTCCATTTGTTTTGACTTGAGTTAGGGCTCCCTAAAATTGAAGTCCTAACTGTAGTATCTGAGAAAGTGGCCTTATTTGGAAATAGGGCCTTTGCAGATAATCAAGGTAAGATGAAGTCATTATGATGGGCCTTAATTCAATACCACCAATGTCCTATTAAACAGGAAAAATTTGGACACAGTGACAGACAAGCACACAGAAAGACAGTTTGAAGACAGAAGGAGAAGATGGCCATCTACAAGCCAGGGGGTGCCTGATGTTACCAGGAGCTAGGGTGAAGATAGGGGACAAATTCTCCTCACCATCTTCAGAAGGAAGCAACGCTACTAAACCTTAGTCTTAGACTTCAGGCTCCAGAACTGTGAGACAATACATTTCTGGTGTTTCAGCTGCCCACTTTGTGGTGCTTTTTTATGGGGAGACTTAGCAAACTAATACATAATGTTCTGCAAACTTTACCCTCTTTCTTGCTTTTTCACACTTAAAACAACAACCTTAGTCCCTGTAGCCTGGACCCCTGGATGCTTATCCTATGCAACCTTGAGCTTTGTTCTTATAGGTGAGGGCTCCACAGAGCATGGTCTCTCAGTCCCTGTGAACTTCCCAAATCTGAAATGCTGTCACTACTGTAGTTGTCATCAGTGCTGTTTTGTGTTGTGATTGGGGCCTGAGAGCATTTGGGCCCTGGTTCCTCTGGATGTTCCTGAGAGCATTTGGGGACACCTATTTTGCCATTAGAGGAATGCCTAGTGCTGTCCAGTTTGTGTGGGGTTGCCTGGGTGGACGAGGCCGCTGGACCTAGGTATTGGCTCTAGAGATCTTGGGGTCAACTCCAAGGTGTGAATCAAAGCTAAGGGAAAAGCAAAGGTAAGTCATCCCAGTGAAAGGAGTTATAAGCCCTCCTGGCTCAGGAACTTCAAACAAGCAGTACTCACATAAAGCATAGTAAATACTCTGAGCACACACATGGTTGGCTTCCTTTCATTATGGCCTATAGACACGCTGAAGGCCTTTTTAGGAAATGCTGGTGTGTGGGGGGTAGGGTTGATTTGGAGCAAATACTCCAGTCCTTCATAAAGACTCTGAGCTGCATCATCTGTATGACAACCACTGCAAGAAACAAGCCAGAAGCAACCAGAGCCACCCCCAGGCATAGTGGGGGGAGAACCAGGTCAAAGTAATGCTTGATGCCTCAGACACGTGCTGTGGTGAGTATTAACGAGACACAGAAATGTAAAGGAAGTCTAGAAGAAGAGGCTGTCACCCCTTGGCTTGGAAAGGAATGAGCTCAAATTGCAAACCATTGTTTCTCTTCTTCAAGGAGCAAATAATTAGTGTTGCTTTGGTTTTGATTTTTCATGTCAAAGGAAAAGGCAAAAAATGTTATTTCCTCTGAAAGCTACTTTTGATAGTCCAGAAGCCTGGGGGAGGCTAGTAGGAAGATTGACAAGCGGCATATGGGGTTTGGGGAGACATCACTTTTGTAAATCCACTTCTGTTGCCCATGGGTCTCAATAGATATGGATTGGTCACTGGTGATCGTTTAACCATGAAACACCCTGAGATAAAGTCCCCATCTGCCATTTGAAGAGCTTCTCGTAGGCCAAAGCAAAATCTGCATAGAAGAGGGAGACGGGGGAGCATTTCACGACTGCTAAAATAGAAGTGAGTTTCAGCTGCCATCTGTCTGGATCTATAGGGCTATTACACCCTAGTTTCAGCACACCCGGGCTAACTTGTAAGGGAACCAATAGGATAGAAGCTGCTTAACCAATAACAGAAGGGAAGATGTCAATATCCACTGTCTGTTAAAGCAACTTGCTGTTCCACGGTGCGGGGGTGAGGACCTGTGTGCTGGCACATTCTAGGCACTGAATGAGGACCAGGTGTTCATGCTTTCAGCTTTTACGAATTGGAGAAAATACTTATCAAGTAGTGGAGCAGAGAAGTATGAGATGGCTCCATTAAATTCTTCAGACTCAAAACAACATGTCAGAGCAGCCATGAAGTGTTGGTGCAATAGGATGCCAAGGACCACAAACCTTTATCCCACTGGTGTGTGCAGAGCTGGGAAGCTGGGTTGCTTGCAGGGCTCACAGACTGCAGCACCCTGGCGCTACTGTGGTTGAATCTGCTGGGAAGAGCAGCTTCTGTGCTGACTGGTCATGCCCCTGAGGAATCCATTAGTATAGTGAAAAGAGAGTACCCTGTCCTGTTAGATCTAACTGCCACTGCAGCCTCTATACATTGCCTCTTCTTTGACATTGGCACTCTAGCTAAAGTCTTAAATTCTCAGTTCCTTGGTTGTCCCCTGCTCCTTGAGTTAACACACACACACACACACACACACACACACACACACACCTCACTCTGCCTACAGTGCATTTCCCTGGTATTCAACCTGGTGGATTCCTCTCTCATACTTAACATGTGGGAAAGGTTAAAATTCCAATATGACATAAAAAAAGGCTGACCAGACATCCCATTTTAAACAGGACAGAAAACAATGGTACCCTCCTGTTCAAATGGTACGTATGATCAGCCTACTACCACTAGGCTAAATTCAAGCGGTAGGCTGACCATGTGTACCATTTGAAATGGGACAGGACCGTTGTTTTCTGTCCCATTTAAACCAGTACATCTGGTCAGCCTACACAAACACTAAACACACACTGCTTGATGTTGCCCCTACCCCTGCCCACACGCCAGCTCCTCCAGGTCTCAGATCAGTGGTGCTTCCCTCAGGAGGCTTCCCTGCTTCCCGTAACCCAGCTACCCTGTCCTGTGAGGTTAAGCATAGTTCTCAGGGCAGTTTTTAATTATGTATTTGTTTGTGGTTGTTTCTTTAGTGTCTGTCTTCCCTACAGAGTTGTGAGCATCAGGAGGACAGAAACGCTTGGTATTTTGTTCAGTACGTTTCTCAGTGCCCAGCCCAGAGCCCGATGCTTGGGTGTTCCATCAACATTGGTTGGATGAACAATTCCTAATGTCTATGCTCATCTTGCTGCTTCAGGAATGAAGACTAATGTGTTAATTGTCTAGGGCATCATAACAAATCACCACAAACCAGGTGGTCTAAAACAACAGACATGTGTTCTCTCTCAGTTCTGGGGAGCAGAAGTCTGAAGTCAGGGTGTTAGCAGGGCCAAGGTTCCTCCGAAGGCTCTGGGGGAGGGTCCTTCCTGCCTCTCTTCAGCTTTGGGTGGTGCTGGCAATCTTCAGCGTTCCTAAACTGGTAGATGTGTCATTGCAGTCTCTGCCTCTGTTGTCACTTGGCATTGTTCCCATGTGTCTATCGTGTCTCTCTTCCTCTTCTTCTTAGGACACCTTTATATTGGATAAAAGGCCCACTCTACTCCAGTACGAGCACATTAACTAATAATACCTGAAATGGTCATATTTCCAAATAGGTTACCTACTAAAATTTCAGGAAGGATGTGATTTGGGGGCATGCTATCCACCCAAGCACAGCTAATAAGTCCCCCTTTTCCTTCAGCTATTTGTCCTGTGCCCCTTGTGTTGTCCTCACTGCCACTGCACTGATGGGTCAGTCTAGACACACATGGGCTCCCTTAAAACAGCCCCACTGGTGCCTTTTGATCTGCTGTAGAAAGTCATGGGGCCCATGAAAAGGCTGAGGACTCCTGAGAGAGGAAAGCCAGCTTTGCTTTGGCAATCCAGGGAGGGGGTTCGGATCCAGGTTCCCCAGAGTCAGCAAACACTGTTTCTTCTGCACACTCTGCAAGCCACTGTGCCATCTGCAGTGGGGAGGGCAGGGCTTCTGAGTGTCCCCTGGAAATGATGGAGCATCTTCATCATGAGACCCTGGCACTCTTCCATGGGGTGCTTCTTGAATCATGAGGTTTGCATCACAACTTGTCTGCACAGTGAGATGCAAATCCATCCCCGCTTTGCTGGCACAAAGGGCTTGAGTATGCAACCTTGGGCACGGACGTATTTGAAGCCCAGAGCACATGGGCTGCCAGCAGTGGGCCTCAGGCAGGCTCTGCTCACACCTTGGGGTCAGACATGTACTGGGGCAACTGGCATCCCATCACACTCTGCCACTGCCAATCCGGGGTGGGTTTGGCTTGGCTTCCAGGAAACAAAGAGAATAAATACAAAAGCAATGGTTCTGCAGGAGATTGAGCGGGTAGGGATGTCAGGGCATTGGGAGGTCAGCGTGTTTCATCCAGTCTTTTCTCTTATGTGGCTGGGCTGTTGGAGGGATAAAAGTACTAACTTTGTCCAGTAAAACTACAGATATTTGAAAAAGAAAAACAGCTTTATTGAGATATAATTCACAAGACGTACAGTTCACCCACTTAAAGTATACAATTCAGTGATTTTGATATATTCACAGTTATGCAACCATCCCCACAGTCAATTTTAGAACATGTCATCGCCCCGCAAAGAAACCCAGCACCCTTAAGCTGTAATTCCTCTATCCTCTCAGCTGTAGAAAACCACTGAGCTACTTTCGGTCTCTAGAGATCCCTATTCTGGATATTTCATATAAATGAAACCTCACAACATGTGGGCTTTTGTGTCCGGCTTCTTTCACTTAGCATAATGTTTTCAAGTTCATCCATGTTGTAGTCTTGTCAGGGCTGCATGAATAATATTTTATTGAGCTGATACACCAAATTTTGTTAACGGTCATCTTTTGATGAATATTTTGGTTGTTTTTAATTTTTTAGCTATCTTGAATAATGCTGCTATTAGCATTTATACACAAGTTTTTGTGGGGACATGTGTTTTCATTTCTTTTGAGTACATATCTAGGGGTGAAATTGTTGGGGCACATGATTGCTCTATTACTGCCCTTTAGAGAAACTGCTGTATTATTTTCCATAGCAGCTGAACCATTTGCTATTCCGACCAGCAATGTACAAGGGTTCTAATTTTGTGAAACCTTGCTATTATTATCTGACTATTTTATTTTAGCCATCCTAATGGGTAAGAAGTAGTATCTTATTATGGTTTTTATTTGTATGTTTCTGATGGCTAATAACATCGAGTATCTTTTAAAGGCTTAATGGCCATTTGTGTTTGTTCTTTGAGGAAATAGCTATTCATATCCTTTGTCCATTTTTTAATTGGGTTATTTGTCTTTTTATTATTAAGTTGCAATCATTCTTTATTCTAGATATAAATTCCTTGTAAGATATACAATTTGCAAAATTCTTCTCCTATTCTGTATGTTGATTTTTCACTTTATAGATTGTGTCCTTTGAAGCATAAGAACTTCTGCTTTTGAGGAATTCCAACTTATCTATTTTTTCTTTTGTCGCTTATGCTTTTATTATCGTATCTAAAAATTCCTTGCCAAATCCAAGGTCACAAAAATGTATGTTTTCTTCTAAGAGCTTAGTAGTTTTAGCTCTTACATTTAGGTCTTTGATGCAGTTTGATTTAAAAACCATAAATATACTTTACAATAGTGAGATATTTTGAAGAACAGTGTAGGGCAACTTAATGACAAATTTGCGATTTTTAATAGCTTAATCCAATTTAATTTCATTTCTGTGTGTTCATTTATTTAGTCACACACATATAATAATAATAGCAAATACAATGACAATAACTGTAGTGGCCACATGTTAAATGGCATACTAATTAAGGGCAGAACAATAACTTGAAATAATACATTCACTTAACATGGATTCTGCATTTTCTTAAGACCATACCCCCCTTAAAATCAAAAAGAGCTACCAGATTTTTAAAAATAATTTAAAAATCATTTTGACATTTAAAAATACATTTGACAGAACTGCCAGATTTCTGACTGACAGCATCAAAAATATGACAGGGGTCATGTGAACCAAAAGATACATTTTCTTTCTAACTTAGAGAAACCTAGCACAGAGAGGCCTGGACCAACTTACATCAGCTGAATTTTGAGAAGGTCCCTCTTACAGAAGTCTCCTACATGACTAAATTGTAGAAGGTCAGTAGACATGGTCACCTCCTCATCACCTCCTCACCCAAATTTCCCATGGTGCCAAGAGTAGTAGAGGGAATTCAGTCTGTTGAACACAGGATCCTAGGGGACTACATTGGTTGTCCACCCATAAGGCCACTCCTGGTGTCCCATGAGATTAGCCAGGAGACAGCTCAGTTGTCAGCCCAGAGGCTCCCTATGAAGTGAGAGGACACACTCCAACCCTCACTGTAGTGAGGAAGGTCACTATTGGATGCTACTGAGTTTGCTCATTTCAGAGAGCTGCATTGACAACGGCCAACTCTATAGACCATTATGCCAAGGTACCTAGAAGAAGATGGGATCAAGGAGTGATTCACCCGACATAAGATGGACAAAAGGATGATAGAATGATCCCTCAGTGTCCCTGCCCTCCAATAGGAGTCAGAGAGGAAGGGGGAGGAGTCAGCAAGAAAGAGAAAGAAACCTCAACTTTCCACCAGAGAACTATTTACCCCAAAATGTGGAGTTTTACAATGGAGATGGCTAAGTTACTTTGACTTGGTAGTACTACATTTATTACTCTCAAATCAAGTTGAAGAGTTTGCTCTAAGTCAAGCTCATTGCAGAGAGTAAAACAGCTACATTTATTTTACAACTGAGATCTGTGGACTATTGCAACTGCAATGCTATCTCTTCCACACTGACACTTCTCCGAGCTTACTCTAGGTCAGGCATGATACTAAGCCTCTTACACAGTCAGTCACATTTAATTGTCATAACAACTACACATGGCAAATATGACTTCATTGCCACTTAAAGGTTTTTTATTATTTTTATTTTTATTGTTAAATTTACTGGGGTGGCATTGATTAGTAAAAATTACATAGGTTCCAGGTGTACAATTATACAATACATCATCTATGTGTTGTGTTATGTGTTTATCACCCAGTGTCAGTTCTCTTTCCATCACCATATATTTGAAACCCTGTCCCTTGTCTTCCACCTCCCTCCCCACATATCCTTAGATAACCACTCACCACTAAACTATTGATTGTGCCCATGGATTTTTATTTCTTTGTGGCTTTCATCTTTGTGTTTCATATATGAGTGAAATTGTGATTCTTGGTTTTTTCTGTCTGGCTTATTTCACTTTGCATGATGGTCTCAAGTTCCATCCATGTTGTCATAAATGGCCCTATTTCATCTTTTCTTATGGCTGAGTAGTATTCCATTGTGTATATGTACCACAGCTTCTTTATACAGTTGTCTGTCAAAAAACACTTTGGTTGTTTCTATGGCTTGGCCACCATGAATAGTGTTCAATGAACATTATCTTTGTGGACTAAGGTTTTCAAATTTGGGGAATAGATACCCAGAAGTGAAAATGCCAGGTCATATGGTAACTCTGTTTTTAGTTTTTTGAGAGACGTTCATTCTGTCTTTTACAGTGGTTGTATTAGTTCGCATTCCCGCCAGTACATCCTCTCCAGCACTTGTTATTCCTTGTCTTGTTGATAACAGCCATTCTCACAGGTGTGAGGTGGTGTCTCATTGTGGGTTTGATTTGCATTTCCCTGATAGCTAATGAGGATGAGCACTTTTTCATATGTCTGGTGGCCATTTGTATATCTTCATGGGAGAAGTGCCTGTTAAGGTCCTCTGACCATTTTTTAATTGGATTGTTTGGGGTTTTTTGTTGTTGAATTGTACAAGTTCTTTATATATTTTAGATATTAGACCCTTATCTGATGCGTTATTTGCAAATATTTTCTCCCATTCAGTTGGCTGTCTCTTTGCCTTGTTGATGGTTTCTTTGCTGTGCAGAAGCTTTTTAGTTTGATATAGTCCCATTCATTTATTTGTGCTTTTACTTCCCTTGCCTTTGAGGTCAGGTTCATGAAGTCTTCCCTAAACCCAAGGTCTATAAGTTTAGTACCGATGTTTTCTTGAATACTGTTTGTCATTTCAGGTCTTATGCAGAGGATTTTAATGCATTTTGGGTTAATTTTGGTGTCCAGTGACTGTTCACAGTTGAGATTCATTCTTGTGCATGTGTTTTTCCAATTTTCCCAATACTATTTACTGAAGACTCATTCTTTACCCTATTGTATATTTTTTGGTCCTTTTTCAAAAATTATCTGTCCACATAACTGTGGGTTTTATTCAATTCTGTTCCATTGGTCTGTGTGTCTGTTTTTCTGCCATTACCAAGGTGTCTTAATTATTGACGCTTTGTAGTATAGATTGAAATTGGGAAATGTGATGCCCCCAGCCTTATTCTTTTTCTATAGAATTCCTTACGTGATTCAGGGTCTTTTGTGGTTCTATATGAATTGAATGATTTTTAAAATCTATTTCTTGAAAGAATGGCTGTAGGATTTTGATGGGAATTGCATTAAATCTGTATATTGGGTAATATGGTCATTTTTACTGTGTTGATTCTTCCAATTCATGAACATGGACTATCTTTCCATTTCTTTGTGTCCTTTTCAACTCTTTTTAGTAGTGTCTTATAGTTTTCAGTATATAAGTCCTTCACATTCTTTGTTAAGTTTATTCTTAGGTATTTTATTCTTTTTGTTGCAATTGCAAAAGGTATTGTTTGCCTCATTTCTTTATCTGAAGTTTCATTGTTATTATATAAAAATGCAATTGATTTTTGTACATTGATTTTATATCCTACAACTTTACCGTATTTTTTTATTATTTCTAATAGGTTTTTGGTGGAGTCTTTAGAGTTTTCTATATAAAGAATCATTTGATCTGCAAAAAGTGACAGTGTAATTTCTTCTCTCCCAATTTGGATGCATTTTATTCCTTTCTCTTGCCTGATTGCACTGGCTAGAACTTTCAGTGCTATGTTGAATAGCAGTGGTGACAGGGGGCATCTCTGTCTTGTTTCTGATTTTAGGAGAATAGCCTTCAGTTTTTCCACATTCAGAATGATATTAGCTGAGGTTTTGTCATATATGACCTTTATTATGTTGAGGTACTTTCCTTCTATATCTCTTTTGTTAAGTGTTTTGATCATAAATGGATGTATCTGGTCAAATGTTATTTCTGCATCAATTCATATGATCATATGGTTTTTTATCTTTTATTTTATTTATGTGGTGTATCACATGATTGATTTGCATATGTTGAAACATTATTGTGCTCATTGGATGAATCCCACTTCATTGTGGTGTATAAGTTTTTCAATGTCTTGTTGTATTCTGTTTGCTAGTATTTTGTTTAGGATTTTTGTATCTGTGTTCATTAGAAATATGAGTCTATGTATAGTGTTGTGAGTGTGTGTATGTACATGTGTTATTCTTACCAGGCATTGGTATGAGGATTATGTTGGCCTTGTGGAATGAGTTGGGAAGTATTGCCTCTTTTTCAAATTTTTGGAAGAGTTTGAAGACAGGCTTAGTTCCTCTTTGAATGCATGATAAAATTCATTGGTGAGACTGTCTGGTCCTGAACTTTTGCCTTTGGGGAGGTTTTGGATGATTGTTTCAATTTCCTTACTGTTGATTTATACATTTAGATTGTCCAGTTTTTCTTGGTTCAGTGTGGGTAGATAATATGTTTATAGAAACTTATCAATTTATTCAAGGTTGTTAAATTTGGTAGCATATCGTTCTTCCTAATATTTTCTTTTAGTCCTTTGTATTTCTGTGATATCAGTGGTAATTTCTCCCTTTTCATTTCTAATTTTGGTTATTTGTGTTTTTTCTCTTTGCCCCTTGGTGAACTGAGCCAGGAGTTTGTTAATGTTATTGATTTTTTTCAAAGAAGCAGCTCATAGTTGCATTAATTTTCTCTATCATTTTTCTGTTCTCTATTTCATTTTGTTCTGTTCTAATTTTTATTATTTCCTTTCTTCTGCTGACTTTGGGCCTTTTTTGTCCTTCTAGTTTTAGTTCTTTAAGATGGGATGTTAAGTTGTTTACTTGTACTTTTTATTGTTTCTTGAGATAGGCCTGTAATGATATAAATCTCCTTCTTATTACTGCTTTCACTGCATCCCAATAATTTTCACACATTGTATTTTCATTGTCATTAATTTCTAGGTATTTTCATCACTTCTTTTATTTATTGTTTCATAGTCATTTTTTAATAACATATTGTTTAATCTCCATGTATATGTGGGGTTTTTTTCAGTTGATCTCCAATTTGAAGGTTTTGTGGTTTGAGAATAAACTTTGTATGATTTCATTCTTCTTCAATTTCCTGCGGGTAGTTTTGTGTCCCAGCATATGGTCTATCCTTGAGAATGTTCCATGCGCACTAGCATGGAATATATAGTCTTGTGTTGTAGGATGGAATGTCCTATCAATGTCATTTATGTACAATTCTTGTAATGCATCATTTAGAGCTGATATTTCCTTATTTATTTTCTGTCTGGATGATCTGTCCATGGCTGTCAAGGGGATGCTTAGGTCCCCTACTATAATTGTATTTTTGTCAGTTTCACCTTTTAGATCTTTAAGTAGTTGCTTTATACATTATTGTGCTTCTTGGTTTGAGTGTCATGTCTTCTTGTTGTTGTATCGTCCCCTTTATCATAAAGAATTGTCCCTTTTTGTCTCTTATTATCTTTTTTATCCTGAAGTTTGTATCTTCAGATATAAGTATAGATACTCTCACTTTTTCCTGGATGTGATTTGCTCAGAGTATTGCTTTCCACCCTTTCACTTTGAGTCTTTGTCTGTCACTGAGGTGTGTCTCTTGGAGACAGTGTATAGATGGGTTTTGTTTTTTAATCCTGTCAGTCACTCTGTGCCTTTTTTTTTGTTGAGCTCAGTCCATTTACATTTAGGATAATTATTGATATTTAAAGATTTTCTATGGCCATTTTGTCTTCTGGTTTTTGGTTGTTCAGTGTCTCAGTTACTTCTTTGCTTTTTTTCTCACTGTCTGTTTTTTTAGTTTGATGGTTCTGTATTCTATGGTATTTCCTTCTATTTCCTTTTCTTTTTTTTTCTTTTTTTTTTTTTTTTGGTTGTGTGTCTTGGTTATGTGTTTTTTATTGAGTAGTTACCATGAAGTTTATGAAAAGAAAAGTTTCATATATGTGGTAGCTCATTTTCTTAAGCATACTTTTAATTTCTATTCTTTTTATTTTTTTAATTTAAACTTTTACTTCTTCCCTTTTTATGTTTTTGTTTTTGCCATTTATTTTGGGTTTTTATTTCAGGTCAAATAGACTCCTTCAGTATTTCCTGGAGTGCCAGCTTCCTGGAGAATTTCCTCAGCTTCTGTATGTCTGAAAATGTCTTTATTTCTCCTTCATATCTAAAGGATAACTTTACTGGATAGATTATTCTTAGCTGGTAGTTTTTCTCTTTTAATATTTTGAATATATAATTACATTCCCTCCTGGCTTGAAGAGTTTCTGCTGAGAAGTCTGATGACAGTCTGATGGGCTTACCTTTGAAGGTTATGATTTCTTCCCCCATGGCTGCCTTCAGAATATTTTCTTTGTCTTTGATTTTTGACATATTCAGTATAATATACTTTGGAGAAGGTAACTAGGGGTCTTGTTGTCTTCTTGAATTTAGGGTTTCAATTCTTCCCATAGGTTTGGAAAGTTTTCATCTACTATTTGTTTGATTAAGCTCTCCTTAGAATTTTGTTCAATTTTTCTGGTATTCCTACTATTCTAATGTTGTTCTTTCTAATGGAGTCAGTTAGTTCATATATATATTTATATATATAGATAGATAGATAGATATAGATAGATAGATATCTATATCTATATCTATCTATCTATCTATATCTATCTATCTATATCTATCTATCTATCTATCTATCTATCTATATATATATATATATATATATATATAGAAAGAGAGAGAGAGAGCTCTCAAATTTCTGTCTTTTTTCTTCTGTTCAATTTCCATGTTTCTATCTTTGATGTCACTAATTCTTTCCTCCATCTGTTTGGCCCTGCTTCCTATGCTAGTTAGTTTATACTTTATTTATTTTATTGCATTGTTTATCTCCCAAATGTCTATTTGATTCCTTTTCATAGTTTCAATTTCTTTGTTAAAGTTCCTTTTGTTCAGAGATTTCCTTTCTGAGATCATTTATCTGGGTCTGCGTACTCTGTCAAGATTCCTTGAATTCTCTGAGTATTTTTAGGACTGCAGTCTTGAAATCTGTGTCACCTAGATCATATATTTCCAAATCTGTAAGTCCCTTTTCTGGAAATTCTTAATTTTCTCTCTGAGATGGTTTGTTTATGAGGGAGCTCATTGTAGTTGATGTGTTTCTCTTTCTGGGCATAAAAACTTTTCCCCCTAGCAGATATGGAGAGGTTTCTCTTTCACTTCTCAGTTAGTGTTGCTGTATTATCTTACAGTATTATCTCTGTTAGATTTTCTCACTCTTGGAGCTTTCCTATAGGATGGGTTTCTCTTTTTTGACAAATTTCCTTGGTTTTAATCCCCATCCTCTTTGGGAAAATGTGGTGGGTGATGATATTCTGTGCCTCTGAGACTGGTACAGGCAGAGGCTGCTGTGCTTTTGTTATAGTTTCCCTGAGACCCCTTACTAGTCCCTGGGGGTGGGCAAGGTTTGCTGGGGAGGGCTTAGAGCTTGTTCATGGCACATAGTATTGGTGGTTTAAAGGAGAACAAAAGAAAGCAGCCATGCTCTGTGTTCACACTTACTGCCTAGCAGTGGGGAGAATGTGGTTCATCTCTGCTGTTTGTCCCAAGGTTGCTCACTACCCTGGGTGCTGGCTCAGCTGTACAACAGGCCCATGTCTCTGTCAGAAGCATTCAGGGCCAGGACAGGTGCACTCTGCCTCATAAACACACTCCTTCATCAAGGAAGTGCTGAGTTGTGCCTGGCGTGCACTGCAATACAAGCCTGACCCTCCGTCAGGAATGCAACAGTGCTAGGGTGGCTATGCACTGCAAAGCAAGCTTGGTCCTCCATCAGGAGCACACCAGAGCCAGGGGTGATGCACACCACAAAGCCTGCTTGGCACTCTGTCAGAAGCCCACAGGAGACAGTCATGCACCATGAGCACAGCCATTCTTTCTTGTCCTGAGCCCATGTTTCACCTGGTATTGTGTTTTGTTCTGGTCAGCAACCCCCTGACTACTGGCACTTAGTTTTAGCTCATCAAGGGACAATTTGTGGTCATGTCTCACATCTGTTGGTTTCTAGTTTTGAGACATATTTGGCTGGGTCTCTGTTTTCACCCTGGGCACCTTAGCACACTTTTGTTTGGGCATGATACTCTGTCTGGTGCTCTAGCCCTACTCAACTTGGACTT
This sequence comes from Lyroderma lyra, assembly GCA_004026885.1. Classification (NCBI taxonomy): domain Eukaryota; kingdom Metazoa; phylum Chordata; class Mammalia; order Chiroptera; family Megadermatidae; genus Lyroderma; species Lyroderma lyra. Next base: position 50,739 of record PVJL010007182.1, read on the forward strand.
GGGCTTTATCTTGTCCACTCCTAGGACTCCCACTATCCACTCCTTCACCTGCTCAGGATTGTGCTGTGCTTTAGCCCATTTCCCCTGACCCCCTTCTCGGTCCTTTTCCTGCCAGTCCCAGGTCTCATTTTGCAGCCCCATCACTGCACTGCTCCTTCCCCTTTTCTCCCATTCACTTCCCTTTCTCTGACATTTAGGTGTTTTCTTGCAGTAGGTGAATCTCTCAGCTGAGGCTGTGTCACTTGGGGATTCCCTTGTCAGATTTTGGCTGTTCTGTTTGTAAATTTCTAGGAGAGGTTTCAGGGATGTCCTCTCATATCGCCATCTTGATCCCCTCTTCTTCACTGACACTTTTAGAAGAGAACTCTGAGATTGAGGAAGGTGAAATATCTTGGCTGAGGTCATGAGGTCTGTCATTAAAAGTTAGTGGAGATTCTTAACCCTTTCACCTTTTCCCCCAACCCCAACCCCAACCCCATCCTATCTGACACCATACATTGTTATTAAAACATTATTGAGTATATTCCTTATGCTATACCCTACATCCTCATGACTACTTCATCACAACCAATTTGTACTTCTTAATCCCTTCCCCTTTTCACCCACTCCCCCAACCTGAAATTAATATAAAATAATATTAAATGTAAACTGTAATTGAAAAAATTTGAAAAGTCGGGGGAAAGATGAAAGAAAATAGAGGTTCAAATTTCCAGGTATAAAACAAGTAAGTCATGGGGATGTAAAGTACAGCATAGGGAATACAGTGAAGAATATTGTGATAGTGTGGTATGGCATGAGATGATTGTTGGACTTACCATGGATCACTTCCTTAGGCATATAAATGTTGAATAACTATGGTGTACATCTGAAACTAATGATATTATATGTCAGCTATATATTTAATTAAAATCTTTAAAAAAGTACTGCTTGAAGATGGTTATAATTTTTTTTTTAAATTCATTTTTATTGTTAGACTTATTGGGGTGACATCTGTTAGCAAGGATTACATAGGTTTCAGGTTATAATTTTAATGCAACTAGAAAGCAAAGCAAAGCAAAATAAAACAAAAGGTAAGCAGAGCTAGAATCAACCCTTGATTGCTCTGACCCCACCCTCATCTCCAAGTTCCCATCTTGGATCCTAGTTCTTTTTTAGTCCTAGCATTTTTGTGTGTTACATCCACTTTTAAGGTAAACACTTTGAAAATGTACCACAAGATGAGGGAATCATTAAGACAAAAGTTCAGAGGTGTGTGGTGAGAGTAAGTTGGGGAAAAGGGACCTTGGCCAAGGTGACCCCTGCCTCTGGATGGAGACTAGGAAGGCTGTTACATCTAAGAAAGGAACTCCACTTCTCCAGTTTAAGATGAGAATTATGAAGAGTCTCACAACCTGGGTCTAAGGTTTTGTACAGAGCTAGGGGTAAACTCCCAGTGATCGCAGGCATTGCATGAGAAGTTGGCAGAGTACTTCCTCTAGGCAGCAATGAGTCTTGATATTGGGGGGCAGGTCATAGGTGTTTGAAAACCTGAGAGAAGCAATTAACACCCTCTCTCTCTCTGAAAAAAAGAAGATACTATAATTTTGCACATAATTTCAAGGGTTTTACATATACTCTATCTAAATTGATCTCAGCTTTTCCTGCACATCTAGAGAAACAGAGGGGAGTACAGATGCACCTGTACTTACTAACATGAGGGCAAAGAGATCCACAAACAGGAAGTCTTTCTTCTGAGACAGCAACCATTTGAAAAGTATATTTCATGTTCAAGTGACAGAGGGGTAGAGGCGAAACATTGCAGGGGGACTTTGTAGGGTGAGGAGCGTGCACAGGGGACCTGGGGCTTATGACTTCTCTCTAGTACCAGGCAAGGTCTCCCTTAGGGACTTCAGACAATGAACTTTCTCAAGCTATCAGCACCTATAGGGAAAGAATTGTATTAGTGGGCAGGACAACACTAAGGTTTATCTCTTTTCATCTACATACTTACATGTTTGCCTTTAAGGGATAAGAGACTTGACTCCCTTCCCTGTGTGACAACACTGCACACTGCTTTGCTCTAGTTCCTTCCCATGTGTGTCTGGAACCAGCCTGTCATAGGTAGTATTCCCTGGAAAACAGACTCGGAGTTTGAGATTTGCATGCAGGACATTTATTGTGAGTGCTGTGTAAACAATACGTGTAAAGAGTTAGGGAAACAGGCTTGGACTGAAAGAGAAGTTGGGCCATGAGGCAGTTCTAACAGGTGCTTTAGCCACTCCCATGGGGAGGGCAGGTACCAACATGGCACTGTGGAATACTCCTAGGTTGAGTGAGGGGGCCAGAACTTTGTACCTCTGCACTGACAAGTCATTAAATATGGGCTGACCCAAGGAGCAGCTATGGTCATCACCTCAGCTTCAAGCTGTCAGTAGGCAATACTGCTGGCATATGGGAGAACAGGGACTTGGTCTTAAAAGGGTGGGACCTCTGTGTGCACCGCAGCCTTCATTACAATCCCCTCAAATGTGGCACTCTAACTTGGATAAGTAACAATTTAATTCAGCCTTTGAAGATCAATATGCCAAAAGCTGTGCTCATGTTTTCACTGCTCTAATGACCAAGGAGCTACAACTACTGAGTGACACTGTTCTAGAACTTTCTATAACTTCTGTTGCACAGAGTCAATCCAGGAAAAAGGGAAGACAGTGCCAGAGTCATGCCAGCCAGAATTGCTCTCTCACTTTGGATTCACTGTAGAAATGAATCTTCCATGCTGCTCTGCTTAGGCCATCAATTGTTGTGAAAAGCAGATGGAAGCAAGGCCAAGTCCCGTGTAGACAACCAGCAAGCAACAGCCACTTAAAGCTTAGCCAAATAGTGGGGGTCAGACAGGGACTGGCTAATTCTGTGCTTAGTCCATCTGAACCAGGGGCTAGGGAAAGGGTAGGCTCTTTTTGACAGCAATGCCAGTATAGAAATTTAACTTCTCAGAGTACCTGGAACTGACTAAACACAAGGAATTGACCCAAAACAAACAATCTCTTAAGATACTGATAATAATAACAAGAGTGGGAGTTCCCTGGTGGTGTAGTAGCTAAGGCTTTGGTGCTGTCAATGCTGCAGCCTGGGTTTGATTTCCAGCCAGGGAACTACCCACATTAAAAAGTAACAAAGGTGGTGATAACTGTGATGATTATGGTCTAGGCTAAATAGTTTGCATGAACTATCTCTACTAATCCTCTTGACAGATCTATAAGTAGATACTATTTTCATCCACATTGTACAGATGAGGAAACTTATAAGAAGACTGGTTAAGTTGACCAACCATTATTTAAAACTGGATAGTCTTACACTAGACCATGAATTCCTCTCCAAGCCTTCTGTTGCTCATTAAATGGTGCCAGCATTCACCCAGTTGCTTAAGTCAAATTCCCTAGGGCTCCTCCTTTAGTTATCTTATTCTCAAGCATCCTATAATTCATTTATCAGTAAGTCTCATAAGTCATACCTTAAAAAGTTTTCATCAACATGGCCACTTAGGCTTATCTCCCAACCTACCATCGTATCAATTAGAATGAGTTAGGTTATGCCTCAATGACAAACAACTCGCAACTCTCAGTGGCTTAAAATAACAAGTTTATTTCTTGCTCTTGTTACACGTGCATTGTAGGTCAGTGGGGGAAGGGTGAAGTGGGGTTTTGCTTTATGTTATTTTCACTTATTGACTTCAAGAAAAATATACTTGCTAGAAAGGAGTCCTTGTGTTTAACTGAACTCAAACCCATCACCAGAGTCTAGCAGTCATTGTTTACAGAGGCCTCTCACAGAGGCAAGTTGCATTTCAGGGAAAGTCACAGACTGGGCTGCCAAGCCTCCTACACTGTGCTTCTGACTCTGAGTTGACCCTTATAACAGAGCTCTTGGGATTGAAATTTGATTAATAGGATTGAGACTTACCCTGTCCAGTTGGTACTGCATAGCTACATCCTCATTTGCATCTTTACTGACCAATCAGAGCAGTTTTATTCCTACTAATCAAATCAGTGCTCCCTGCACCAATCAAACTGTAAGGATTTAAAGCCCTCATGTGCATGAGAATGGACCAATCAGGAAGGGGAAATTTTCTCTATACAAGCTAACTTCACCTCTGAAGTGGTGTAGCGCACTTTGTTTCTATCTAAGACTGTTTGCCTGGCTGTAACACTGGAGCTGCAGTGCTGAGGCTGCTTCACAGGTGTGCTATTTGTTCCATGGCCAAACTGTTTCACAATTGAGCTGTTTTCACTGACTACAGCTTCTCCTTCTCTCACCACACCCCAAATTAGATACTCCTTTTGGTGTTGAATTGGCAATGATGACCTTTTGGTTGACACACTCAAGGACTCAGATTGCCAGAGTTTCTACAATTTGTAATGTTGCTGTGGCATGACAAAGAAAGGGCAAACTTTGCTTCTATTTGGTTGTTGAAGCAAACCACATGTCTATGCTTTATTTCACAAGGTTGAGAAGTGCAATCCTACCTCAGGCCCAGGAGACTCAGAGACACAGGTGAGCAGCATGCATTACTGCCAGTTACTATAAATCCAGTCTCCATTCTTGCTTGCACAAAGCACTTTAACAGCCTCAAACTGGCCCCCTGCTTCTTGTCCTGTAATCTCTTCTCCATCTAACAGCCAGAATGATCTAAACCTCAAATCACATCACTTTACTCTTAGGCTTAAAGTCTTAAATGCCTTCCAGTCCTGACCTATAGGCTCCAAAACAAAAGTCAGTAAACTTACAGCCCTCTGGACAAATCTGGCCCACCACCTGTCTTTATTAATAAAGTTTTATTGGAACACAGCCACACTCATTCATTTGCGTATTGCCTATGGCTGCTTTCATGCTACAACAGCACAGTTGAATAGACATAACAGAGACTATATGGCCATAAAGGCTACATATCCACTAACTTGCCCCTTATCAGACAGTTTGCTGACTCCTGGACCTCATTTCCTCTCGCTCCTATTTGCTCTCTTGCTCCAGCCACGCTAGACCGACTGCCCAGCTCTGCCACCTCAGGACTATCGCACATTCCATCCTCCTGCCTGGAAGCCTCTCCCCTCACTTTTCAACACTGGTCATTCCCTCTTGTCTTTTTTTTTTCTCTGATACCACCTAATCAGGAACTTCTGCCTGTCCCCCTTACAGTAACAACCCCTCAAGCTTATCACTCTTTAATGCAGTCATCAGAGCACATCTCTCCACTTGAAATTATATTACAGATTTTATTCATTTGTGTGTTTCCTCTCTTTGTCCATATTAACACATTCACTTCCAGGCATTTGCAGCTGAGTCTGACCCTGGAACTGGGGTGATTGCACAGCATTTGGCTGAGTTATGTTAGGTGCAAGAAAACCTATTGTAACTTTTTAATAAATATTTTTCAAAAAAAGTCTGAGAAAAGTGGTAGGTTACTTTGCTGTTTAATAATTTATACTTTTCAAATTGTAATTTTCAGTGATTGTATAAATTTAAAAATTTGACATTCTAGTCAAAAGTATCATATTTTATTGAACATACATCTGATAAGTTATAAACTTTTCAATTTCATTTTATGATAAAATAAAGTTTACTTACAATTGCAATAACCAGAGTTATCTGATGTCTTTGCTTATATAATGGACCAAAGCTCATGCATCCGACTCATATCATATCTACCTCCCTAATGTATACGGAGTTCCTATGTTGTTAATTACAGACTAAAACAGGAAATTGTAAATATTCACATATTCAATTATATGAATTGAATATATTATATTATATTATATTCCCCCTGAAGTATCTGTTATGACATCCCTAAAGAGACATTGAACCATTTATAGTGTTTTATCCATTTAGTTTAAGACAGAATTGTGTCATGCCGGTTCTAGCAAAGGAACACAAAAGACACATATGCATACATCTGAAGCAAATACCTTAAGGTCTGTGGGGTCTGGAAGCTTTGGGTTAAAATACCTGGAGTGGTCTCAATACCTTGATAATCTCCCCTTACAATCTGTGCCTCCTGTGTCTCTCATTCTAAGTGCACCAGTACTCTTCTGGGGAGAAGGGGAGAATTTTCCATTTTTGGCCTTAGCTCTTAGGAGAATATATTTCCATGAGATTTTCAAGATGTTTTTATGTCTGAGGATTTTAATTTTTGCATTTGAAATTCAAGAACAATAGTGGTATTATTATGCCTTTTTAAAAAACACTTCAAGCGAATTCCGGTCATCTCTGGGAGGCAAACTTTGAACATCTCAGCAGTCCCCAAGGAGAACAGTGCTGTGTAACTTTGAAGCCAAATAAGATTTCTGAAAAGGAAGTTACGGTCAATTGAAAACTCTCAGTGGAGCGTGAAGAGCAGAGGGTTCCCCGTGGTGGGCCTGCCTAGGCTGGAGAGAGACCGCACAGACAGCACGGTAGGCGTGCTGGAGGCTGCAGGGGCCTCAGACCCCACTGCGTGCTCACAGCCCAGCTCAGAAGATGCAAGCAAGTATTTCTTCCTCATCTTTGCTATAGACTTGGCCAATTTCAAATGAATTGAGGTAAGTAAAACAAGAAAGACAGGCAGAATAAAAAGCAAAGTGAGACTCTGCTCACCTTTTTCCTAAGAGATGCTCTGAAATATAATGGAAATGAGGAGCTGAGACTGTTGATGGTTGGGTGCTATCTGTGGGAAGAGGGTAGCCTCCAGAGCCCAGTCTTCCAGGGAGCAGCTCCCTGACTCCAGCCTTCCCTACTTGGCTGCCAAGAATGCCAAGGTGCAAGCTACAGGCGTGCCAAGAGGTCCCTCTGCCTGTCTGCCAGCCTGCATCCTTAGACTTCCATGCCACACTCATGTGACCTCCTGCCACCTGCACCCTTGGCAGCTGCTCAGGTGATAGTGCTTTGGGCCCTTCCCTGGAGCCCCTGTGCTCTGCTCTGCCTCACCCAGAGTGACCCCCACTTTTGCCACCTATTGATGAAGAAAGTCTGAGCTGAGCTTAGCACTCAGGTCATTTGCAGTCTGTGTGCAAGACCATCTTCCCTTTCTCTCTACATGGACCCACCCTACGTCTAACTAATGGGACGTCCAACTTTTTCTGAAAGAGTTGAGCACTGTCTTGCTCCCTGCTTTGGCTCACACTCTTTCCACCTTCTCCCTGGTGTCTCCAATTTCTGCCTACGGGGATGTACCCATTCTCCCAGGCCTGATTCCATGTCACCTTCCCCATAACGATCCCTCTGGTCCCTTGGAGCCCCACCATCTGCACCTCCACTGTGACTTGTGCCTGTCTGCAGCCTCAGCCACACACATCTTCTCCCTTCCCAGTGGCCCCTTGCCCAGCACTGTGCCTGGTGCCGATGGTGGGTTAGAGAAGGTTTAGCAAATAAATAAATAAATACTCTAAGAATGGGGACTGGTGATTTAATTCACACCAAGATGTAAACGATTGATGAGGTTTCACATATGGCCTTCCTAGAAACCTTGGCATCTGTGAGGCTGGGGGTAAAGGTGGCACAGAATCGAATGTAGTAGAAGAAGGAAACCTAAGGCAGAGAAAGCACACTGGCCTTGGCTCCTGTGCAAGCCTGACTGATTTGGGGGAACTGATTGGGGTAACTGGTTGGGGTAACTATTAGAGTAACTGACCGGGGTAACTGATAGGGGTGATCCCTGGAGCACTGGGAAGTTCTGCCAGGCGTGCTCAGGGGCTGATTGAGGAAAGATGTCTGTTGTCATCTGAGTAGAATGCACATGAATGTTCACACGCCGCCATAGGAGTGAGTCTCAAATAGGAGGAAGGAGGCTAGATCCACTTGAAGGATCAGATGAGCTAGGCTTTCAGAGGGAGCAGGTTCTAACATTTGTGCTTTGGTGGCCCTCGGATGCCCTTAGGTGTCCCTCCAGGTGGGCTGAGCAACTCCGGCCTCTCTCCTTGGCCACTTCTGTTGTGTGTGGGGAACCCATGCTTGTGTCCATGTGCCTGCCACCCTGTGCCTTTGTGTGACTGGGAGACACAGCCCTCACCCCACCCAGGCTCCTGCTGTGTCATGTTGACTTGACCCTCAGCCATGCCCACCATGGTTCCAATCACACATGCATTCCAGACCCAGACACTCAGGGTCCTCACCTCACCTTAGCCTCTTTCTCAAAGGTCTAGATGCCTCAGAGGCGCTGTGCTGTAGAGTCTGTCCTTTGCCTCCTGGAAAGCTCACTTGAACACAGTTCAGACAAGGGTGAGGTAGGTTGCCTGGTTCCTGTTTCCCGTGAAGAGTCGCTCACCTCTGTCCATGTAGAAAGGTCCAGCAGTCTCCCTGGCCACACTCAAAGGCGGCCCCTCTCCTCAGCGGTTAAACAGAGCAGTTCCATCCTAGAAGTCCTTATTGAACTTTCAGGAGCTGCTATGGAGAGGAAAGAAAAGGACTGCCACTAAGTCACAGCGAATGGGCATAGAAAAGTGGGGGTGGAGGTGAGGAGTCAGATGAAGGGCAGGGACTGGAGTGGCCAGGTGTGGAGTGGGACAGACCAGGGCAGGTCGGGCCTGTCCCTGCTGGACGGGCTTAAGGTCATGAACCTTACACAGAGGAAGGCCCAGCAGCCAGTGCTGCCTTCATCCCACTTCCATGGTGCTGAAAGAAGCAAAGAGAAGGAAGGGCCCTGCAAGAGCCAGGTACAGGCAAGAAGGGGCAGAAAATCTCTGGGTCACAGATTACAACATGAAAGGTCAGTCCTCTACCTTTCTGTTAGCAAAGTCACATTTGATCCTGTTCATTTGGGGGCAGTGTCAGAATGGGGGAATATGACAAAGCAGTGGTGCAAGAGCCCTGCTGACTCTCACAGAAACCGAGTGGAGCCATGCCTTCTTCTCCAAGCCCACATCATGGCAACACACTAGAGCAGTAACTGGGGGTCTTCCTGGTCCGTCCTAATCCACAGAGATGTCAGCCTCACCTCCTGGTGAGTGCCTGCCGGTATCATTTTGCTTCCTCTCTCCCCCAGCCTCTCCCTGCCTGGCTCAGTTCAAATCCTTCTCTCATCTTCGACCTCACTTTCTCTTCCCTCTGGACATTACAGCCCAAGCCCTGTCACATCAAACTTCTCCCCACTCCAGAAACACGCCACGCCCTTCCACAGCCTTCTCCCTTTGCACAGGCGGTGCCCTCTTTCTGGAATACCCATCCCTTCCTTCATCTTGGGCAAGGGCAGAGGGGATGGGGAGGAGGTCTGGGCATTTAGCACAGGCATTCAGGCCGGACCCTGTTGGTTGGTGTTCTCAGACTCACTGGTGTGGCAAATTTCCTGGAAGACACAGCCTTTTTGCAGGACATCGTAGACTATGGGTGTAATTAATTCCATTATGATAACTGAATGCATTTATTAGATTCAAAGATAGCCCTCTTTTATACAGGACTGTCACGTTCAGCATGTGCAGGCAGCTCTTGGCATATATAAAATGTTTTTACTAAAACACATTCCCAAGTTTTTCATATAATGTGCATTTCCCATTCTCCACATACTTTTCTAATCTGCTTGGGTTAACAAACTGTAGCATGTTACTTGTATAATTCTCTTCACATTGGTGAGCCCTGCGTTTCTCTTCCTGGGAGTTAAGGAGGTCAACAATTCCACAAGGACTGGGTGAATTAAAGCCACAAACACACATGGGAGACACTAGGACATGCCAGCCACTACTCTCCTCATACTCCTTTGCACGCATCCCACAGGCCCCTCTACTCCATGCACACTGTGACCACACTCCTACCTGGGACCTTGGTGTGTTTCCGTAGCACATATATAATGTTTTCCTGCCCAGGATCCACTTCCCTTGCTGATAATACCTCCCTATCTTTACAGGGAATTCCTCCCCACTTGAGTGGAAGGTTGAGGGACATGAATACAAGCTGTGGCCCCCAGCAGGGCAACAGTGCAGCTTCTGAATGCTGCCAGGGGAGTCTATTGAAGGACCCAAGCTTATTCCTGAATTTGTCATCATTGTAACTCTTTTTTCATGTGACTGAAAGTTGTGGCTAAACCCCAAGAATTCCTATGACTATGTGTCATATATGTCACCTTGACCCATCAGGAAGGTCCTGAGATAAGTGATCAAGAACCTCTCACAAGTCACAGGGAGAAAGGCAGGTTAAAGGTCTAGAAGGTTTTGCCGAGAAGGGCTTATTTTGGTTCCTGAGGGGCTGAGCTCTCTGATGTCACTTAGGAAGTTCACTTCTGCAACCTATATATACGATGGAACTTTCCAGAGGGAAAGTTGACCACTCCTACTGGCACTTGAGAGCCAATCAGGAGACGCATGCAGGAATCCTCAGCAGAAGTCCAGGGCATGCTGGGGGTCCTGGAGACAGAACAGCTGTGGCCTGGGGACATCAGTGTCCACTCACAGGCTGGGACCATTTGTCTGGTTTTAGAACCACGAAGTGTGTCTCTGAGCCTCTATTTCTTCATCTAGAAACGAGGCATCATGTTTGCTTCATAAGATTGTCATGGAGAGTAAGAAAACCATGAATCAGAAATGCCTGGGACATCCAAAGCACTAGGTAAATGTGGCCCCCTTCCAGCAGAGGAAGGTTCCAGCATGGAGAAAGTTCATGGCATTTGCTATGACCAGGGGACAGAAATGACAGCCAGGAGAAAGAGCAGCTGCAAAAAAGTTTGTAATGAGGGCAGGGAAGCCCAGCAGGAGAGCAGCTAACAGGATTTGAACTACAGTGTGACGACAGCAGACACAGGACCCAAGGCCAAGCCTGAGCACCCCATATGTTCCTGTCCCCATGCTCCTGTCATGCAAAGCTGATACCCATACTTGCAGATGGGTGTGTGTGGTGGTAGCCCGTGGAGGCGCTTGCTTGGTGTGTGGAGGCTGGTAGTCAGAAATAACCCAGGCTGAACATTGTTCCTCTAATTAATTACTTCTGTTGAACAACTGCCCACTGAATCTATTAATAATTTTGAAGTTTATTCATGATTGTGATTGTTATGTTCACATAATGTCTTTTTCTGAGAGTCCCCATGAAAGAAGGCTAATTAGATGCTTTTGTTTGTAGTAAGAATCCTCAAAACCAGGTGGAACCAACTGGCCTCGTGCTCCCTGGCACGGGGCCAAGGCAAGGACTTCTGTCCCTGATGGGGTCCACCGGTGCCCCACCCGCCCACGGAGACAGGAGCGTTAGTGACGAGCCAACTCTGCACTGATCCAGACAAGCTTGCGAGGACAGAGGAGGCAGGCCTGGCTCTCCTCCTCTCTCTTGCCCTCTGCCCTCCTTTTGGGAGCCAGTGGCCTTACTTCAATCAGTCTCAATTTCCATTTCCTTCTCTGACAACACAAGTCAGCCTCCCAAAGGAAGAAAGATGAGTTTGTAATGTAAAACAGAATCTGCTTGAACCAAGCTCATCAGGCAAGGGAAGGGCTTCCTGATCGGGAACCAGAGGTGGGGTCGGGCATGCGGGCATGGCGGGGGGTCTCCGTGAGTCAGTCAGAAAGGCTTGTGGTGGGGGGAAGCTATGGGCATCAGGGTGGGCCTGCTGGAAGGAGAATTGGGAAGATGGTGGCCTTTCAACCCTTGTCCTGACCCTCATCATTCACCTCCCTGTCATTTTGTCACAGCCTCCCTGACCTGCTAAAGTTGAGTGAGGAGCCTGGTGGTCTCCAGCATGCCATCCAAAAGGGCTGCTGCCATTCGGCCTCCAAGACAGGAGGACATGAAGAAGGGGTAGCTGCTCTCCACCTGCTGCAGGGCCAGTCCTGGTCCAGGAAGGCATGAGAGAAAAGGGCTTTGAGGGAAGTAGGCTGAGAGAGAGGTGGACAGAGATCTGCGACAGGTGACCCAGACTTGGGCACAAGAACACAGGGTCCTCCCTAACCTCCTTCAGCCTCACCTTGGAGAGGAAATTTAGCTGACTTCCCAGTGAGGTGGCCTCTTGCTGGGAAGAAGGCAGGAAAGAAGCCCCAAAGGGTGCATGGACCCTTGGGTTCAATTTCTCTAGTGAGAAGGATGGATGTGACCAAAGCGATGAGAGGAAATTCAACAGCTGAGCTACCCTAGGAGAGCAGAAAGCAGGAAGGTTCACTGAGGATGGACCTGGATGTGTCTCTTTTCCTCCTGTGCACCCTTAAAAGGGGTCCCAGTGAATTTTTCCCATTTCCCTTCTTCTCTTTGAGATTTGTTAGGTGGCTCCTGGAGAGAGGCTGGTAGAGAGAAGCAGAGGGTACAACCCATATCCCTGGTGGCTCTCCTGGACATCAACAAAGCCCTTGTGGAGTTACAGGAATATCTGAAGCTCAAGAGTTTCCCTAGGCTGCAAAATGTGGGGTGAACCCAGGCTCAGGACCCACAACAAAGCCACACAAGAGAGCCACAGGCCCAACGCACCCTGTGAAGGCTGCAGGCTGCACCAGCTCTGGCTTTCCCATGGTGAATCTGTAGAAAATCCAGCCCCTCGGACTGCAGTTTATAGGGAAGAAAACAGGCCTTAAATTGTGTGGGAGGTAATGTCAGGGAGATTTATCTGTACTGTATCAAAACAAATAGATCTAGACAAAGCCATCTGCATAAATCACGGGCGGATTTAACAAATGGCAAGGCATCTACGCAAACGTACTTTAGCAAGAAAGTTAAAGATGTTTGGATGGAAGGAAGAGAGGGAAGGAGGTGACAGAGCTTGGAAAAGATAGTGTAAAGAAAATGTAATCCAAGACAGAAATTCCCTCAGGTAAATCATCTGTTTATTGAGTGTTTCCTGTGTACCAGGCCCCATTCTAGGCCCTCAAACCTGCATTACTTGCATGAAGGCTGTGGGGACACGGAGAGGCTCGGGCGCTCTCGCCACGCTTCTGCCGGCATGACGCGCACCTGTTATGTAACCCTGACGTGCGCTTTCCCCGGGGGCAGCCATCTTGTGGTTTCTGCAGCTCCTGAGCTCACTTTTTGCCCTCCTGCCTATAGAAGGGGCTGGAACTCTCCAGGAGGGAGCTATGAGCTACTGAGCGTGAACTCCCAGCTGCCGTGTTGTTGCTGCTGCGCTTCTGGAGTAAAAGTTAAGTTAAGTTGCTGCGGCTCCTCCATTCTTCTTGGTGTGAGGATCCAGTGCGAACCGCCCTGGCCTCGCCCTTTACAAGGGGAGGTAGATCCCATTATAAGGCCCATTTTACAGGTGGTACAACAGATTTCTAGAGAGTATTTAAGTTGCTCAAGTAGCAGGTCCACGATTCAAAAACATAAATCTGGATCCAGAGGCCATTATTTTAACTGCCAGCCTAAAACGCTGTTCTTACTGTACAGACTAATTATAAAAAATTAGGTAGGTGTTCATCGCCCAGAGTCAGTTCCCTTTCCATCACCATATATTTAATTTTTACTAACCAATAAATATAACAATAAAAAGAAAAACCAAAAATAAAAAATAATTTAAAAATTTGATCAATCCATAAAAGCATTAAAGAGAAAACACCGATAAATTCACTACCCAGATGCTGCCACTGCTTCCAGTCATTTGTCTTCTGTATTTTAGATTGATTTTTATAGTATGATCATGTGTGGCTTCACAACAGGGAAATGTTTTGAAAAATGTATTGTTAGGTGATTTTTGTCATTGTGTGAACATCAGAGGGCACTTGCACAAACATAGATGGTCTAGCCTGCTTTGCACCCAGGCTGTGTGTTATAGGTTGTTGCTCTGAGACTACAAGCCTATACAGCATGTTACTGCACAAAACAACAAAGACTAAATCAAACACAAGAGAAAATGATGCGATCAAGAGATGCAGTAAACACAGGATGTGTGACACTGCTACTAGTGTTAACACAACATACTGCTTTATAGCAAATGATTTTTTATGAGTAGAAAGAGTAACATTATTTGAGCGTTCAAATAATGTTAAAAAATATAGTAATAAATATATCAATCAGTACCATAGTCTTTATTGTTGTTATTAAGTATGACTTATTACGTATCATTGTACGTGCTATACTTTTATACAACTGACAGTGCAGTCAGTTTATTTACACCAGCATCACCACGAACACCAAGTTATATGTTGCACTATGATGCTATGACTGATGGCTATGACATCAGTAGGTGACAGAAATTTTTCAGTTTCATTATAATCTTATGGGGCCATCACTGTATATATGGTCTGTTGTTGACTGAGATGTTGTTATGCAGCACATGACTATGGTTATTGGTTTATTATTGATTTATTTTATTACAAAAAAATTCAAAGGAGAAAATTTTATACTACCTAAAGTCATATGATCTACCTCCCTTTAGATACACATACATTTATTTATACTCTTACTGGTAAGAATACAGATCAGAAGCGATGAAGAGTTCATACACACACACACACAGCTGTGTATTAAAGTATGTGTACGTACTTATTTACATGTACTACAGGTACATTGGTTTGATGTCAAAACCTGAGTAACATAAATAATGTTACTAATCTCTAAGTTTCCTCTCATCATTCTTAACAGTTTCTTCTAATTCCTTTTAGAAAAAATTAATATCAGCATATACTGTTTAGTACTTTTGTATCGTTGTATATATGTGTATTTGCTTATTCTGGTTGCTAAAGTTTTTTACTTTAAACACTTTTCTGTTTCATAAGATTCTATCTTTGACAGTATGTAGTTATTCTTTTAATTTCAAACTAAGGAAGAGAAGAAAATTACTTACTTTATTTACTCTCATCTTCTATGCTTCAAAATTTTTATTTTTTTATTTTTATATCATCAAGGTGCATAATATTTAGTTTTTCATAGTTCTTTAGACTTAGTTTTGTATTTAGAATGCAAAACCCTGTCCACCAAAACCCTTTAACTGTGTATTTGTTATTATTGTTTTGTTTTTGTATTTTTCCTTCAGGCCAGGAAGTTCTGATCTTCTCTTTCTAGCAATGTTCACAATAATAATAAGATGACTGTGGGGAAATAACAATTAAGATGACTACTAGAATAGGAAGGAAAACTCAGGTACTTGTTTGCAATGACAGGAAATAGATAAGCCAACTTGGGCAGTAATCCAAAGTCTAGGTTGAAACTAGAAAAGCAGACATACCATCATCAAATCATGTCTTCTTGGGTCATGATCACTAAACTGAAGAATGCTTACGATGGCAACACTGGTGGACCTCACCAATGTCAGTGGTGAAAACAATGGAGAAGGAGGAAAGAGTGGGTGTGAGTACCAGAAGCAGTCTTGGGAGTCTGGGTACAATGCAGCTGGCCACACTGTGGAAAATGCCAATGACAGGCAAAACAGCTAATGATGCCTTGTCCAGGGCACAACTGTACCTCCGTCCTGTCTTCTACATCCTGTTCCTGGTCATTCAGAGTGAAGGTAGTTCCCATATTTGAGAAGAAGTTTGTCATCAAAAGGTAAAAGCCACTGACTATCACTTTTGGACCTTCTTAATGACTTTGTTTTTTAAGTGAATGAACCGTGATGTATAGTTTTTACTATGTGGCTAATGGTTTTTAAAAAATGCTGGCTTTGTTTTCTCATTCAGTTCTGAGGGAAAAATGGACTTGTGTTTAAGTGGGTTCCTGCTCTCCCAGAATCATGTTAAATGTAGCTATCAGTGTAAGTACGGAACTGTAGTTAGCTGTGCATTTGTGATTTTATCACTACTCTTTGTTTTTAGGTCATCCGAATTCCATCATTGTGTATATTAATATTTTGTTGTTGCTATTACTGTGTTTATTTTTACAGAAATCTGCTTAAGTTATAAATTTCCTGAGTTTTCTTAACATCTAAAAAATGTCTTCTTATTGCTTTTATAATTCAATAGCAAGTTAGCTGTTTATGCTAGTTTGCAATGTATTTATTTCCCCCAGTACTTTGGAGAAATTGCTCTATTGTCTTCTAACATCTACTATGGCTTTAGGACATGCAAATATACATAACTGTCTTTTTGTTTCTTGGATCAAAATATTCTCTTTATCCTTTATGCTCAATTGCAATACAAAGCTCTGTCTAGATTTGCAATTATTAATATTTTATCACTTACATCAGGGGTCCCCAACCTCTGGGTCACAAACTGAGTGGCTGCAAATACAGATTAACATTAGCAGAGAGGTTTGACTGCTTAGAGACCATAATAAATCAATTACTTACAGACTTATATCAAACCCTACCAGTGAGTGGCAGGGACAAGCTCATCTGGTGGCAGGCTTTATAGTGGCAAGGGAGTTGCATAATTATTTCATTATATATTACAATGTAATAATAATAATAGTAATAATAATAGAGTGCAAAATAAATGTGATGTACTTGAATTATCCCGAAACCATCCTGTGGAAAAATTGTCTTCCACTAAACCAATCCCTGGTGCCAAAAATATTGGGGATTGTGGGGATTGCTGACTTTATTAATACATGATTTTTATATGCAGATTGAGATTTTCTTTTATTTCAGGACATAGTAAACATTTTATATTTTTAAATGCATGTTTTTTTTTTTCCTATTTTGATTCTCTGGGACATCAACTTTTTCCATGTTTTATTGTCTTTATTATCTTCTTCCTAATAACTTTTACTTTCTTTCATGCACGTCTTTCTTATATGTCAATAGGTCGACTTTCAGCTGGATGCCCTGTAAAATTCTATTAATAATTACTACTCTCAGTAACATTAAAAGTATTATAATATTGCATCCATAAACCGTGACAAAAAGAAAAATACTTTCTATAGAAAATTTCTCTGTGCCTTAGCAGAGAGCATGACAGTATATATAGAAGTTAAATTATTATTATTCCTGACCTTAAAAATTCAGTATAAGGCCCCCAAAATGTAGAGAAAATATCCTAGACTTGAAACAATTATATTAGAAAGATTAAAAATTATTAGAGAAATGGTAAGTGGACTGGAGAACAAAATGTAGAAAAGTCAACATCCATCTAAGAAGTTCCAGAAAGAAAGAATTTAAAAAACAGAGAGGAGAAAATAATTAATGAAATAATAGTCTTGGTTTAAAGGAATAATATGTTTCTGTGGATTAAAATAAAGAAATCTTCAGGCTGAAAGGACTTGCTGACCGCTAAGCAGAAAAGATGGAGAAAAAAGTGCAGAAAAAGTGTAAATAGCTTCCAGAAAAAGCAAGAAGAAAGCTACAAAGGAAGAAAAATTAAATTGAACTCCCCAACATCACTAAAAACTAGAATTAAATGCAGAAAGGCCTTTAATGTTCTAAAGGGAAATTACTGTCTACTTATAAATCTGTCAGTTAGATGTGAGAGTAAAAGACAAATATTTTCAGTCTTATAGAAACTCTGAAAGTTTACCTCCCATGCACCATATCTGAAAAACAAAACAAAAAATACCAAAACAATGACCTTTATGAGGGTATATCCCCCCTGCTAAAAAAGAAGAGGAAATCAAGAAAGCAAAACCATGGAAACTGAGAAACAATGAAATAAACCCAGGAGTACAATGAACAGATACCCTTAAATGACAGCTGGCAGCCAGCCTCCAAAGCACAGTAATGCACTCAACAAAAATATGATTAACAAGCTCTAAGATCAAAGAAATACAGTGTAAAAGGCAAGTAACCTTTCAGCCACCAACAAAATGAAAGGTAATCAGGTTCTTCAGGCAAACTGAAAAGCCCTAATAGAAAGTTGTGATACAAATTTGAAACAAGCTAAAATTTGGCATACTCTTCAGCAATTAATGGCATTTTAAAAATGGAAATCTATTGATTTTAAACCTTTGAATATTCTCAGTAGAACAAGCTAAGATTCAGTGACCTCGAGAAACATTCTTATCTTTATATAAATGTTTCTCTAATGAAAAAAAAATATCTGGCTGAACCACAGGAAATTACCACCTTTTTATAGCTAAAGGAGATTAAATATAAGGAATTTTATATGGTTCATATGATTCAACTGACTGTATAAACGACTATCAAAAGTTCCACTTGTTGGGTTTTGATTTTCAGAATCAACATATGAGTAAAAGATAGAAAACACAATTGTAATTGCAGAGCAAAATATAAAATGATTGAAAATATAAAAGTCACGTATGTTTAGGAGGTAGAAAGGTGAGGAGAGGTAGAAACAAGTTCAGGGACACAGAATTACTTACATATTTAGTGAGGAATCTCAAAATGCTCTTTATATTTCATGGATCAAGAAATAGAATGGATATTATAATACTAATATGTAAACATTAATGTTGAGGACTAAGATTTTTTTCACTAAGACAAAGGAAATAATAAGTACAAACTAAAATAAAGACACAAATCCTATTCCATTAAATTTGAATTGGAAATATCACAACAAACTCATGATTTTATGTCTAGCCACCATCCATCCATCCATCTTACCTTTGTCCACTGAAAGGACAAAATGCTATTAGGTTGGTGCAACATAATTGTGGTTTTTGCATTGTTGAAATTTGCCGTTTAATATTGGATTGCATTCTGCACATTTCTCACTTTGTTTTTTTGCTAATGACTTATTACTTGCTGTTTATTTTATATTTATTTTAGATTCTCAAAATGATGTTTTACAAAAAGCAAATTCGATTGCTTTTCTTATTCGAGTTCAAAATGGGTCATAAAGCAGCGGAAACAACTTGCAACATCAACAACACATTTGGCCCAGTATCTGCTAACAAACATATAGTGCAGTGGTGGTTCAAGAAGTTTTGCAAAGGAGAGGAGAGCCTTGAAGATGAAGAGTGTGGTGACCGGCCATTGGAAGTTGACAACAGCCAGTTGAGAGCAATCATCGAATCTGATCTTCTTACAACTGCATGAGAAGTTGCCAAAGAACTGGACATTGATCATTCTACAGTCATTTGGCATTTGAAGCAAACTGAAAGCTGAGAAAGCTTGATAAGTGGGTGCCTCATGAGCTGACCAGAAATTTTAAAAATCATTGTTTTGACGTGTCATCTTCTTTTACTTCATGCAACAACAATGAACCATTGCTGGGTCAGATCATGATGTGTGATGAAAAGTGGATTTTATATGACAACCAGTGATGATTAGCTCAATGGTTGGACCAAGAAGAAGCTCCAAACCACTTCCCAAAGCCAAACTTGCACCAAAAAAAGGTCATGGTCACTGTTTGGCGGTCTGCTGCATCTGAGTCACTACAGCTTTCTGAATCCCGGAGAAACCCTTACATCTGAGAAGCATGCCCAGCACATCAATGAGATGCACCAAAAACTGCAACATGTAAAGCCGGCATTGGTCAACAGAAAGAGCCCAATTCTTCTCCACGACAACGCCCTACCGCACGTCACACAACTAACACTTCATAAGTTAAATGAAGTTTCACCTCCTCCGCCGTATTCACCTGGCCTCTCACCAACTGACCACCACTTCGTCAAGCATCTGACAACGTTTTGCAGGGAAAACGCTTCCACAACAGCAGGATGCAGAAAATCCTTTCTAAGAGTTTGCTGAATCCCGAAGCATGGATTTTTGCACTACAGAAATAAACAAACATTTCTCATTGGCAAAAATATGTTGATTGTAATGGTTCCAATTCTGATTAATAAAGATGTGTTTGAGCCTAGTTATAATGATTTAAAATGCATGGTCTGAAACCACAATTATGTTTGCACCAATCCAATAGTAACAAATCTACCTAGTGACCTAGAACTTGATTTCTCAGTATCATTCTCCACTAAAATGAACCAACATTTGAGATATGGCTGATTCCAGGTCTGAGGCAGGGAAAAATAGGAGATGAGCCTGGAAAACTTTGTTATATCAGAAAGTACTTGAGAAATAATGGAAATATGCCAAAAGGATATAGAAGCCAACTCTAAGGGATTCCACTGATCATATTTGAGACAATTGAACTATCAAAAGTATAATGAAAAAATAAATCCATGAATCTAGAGTAATATGAGAGCGATCACTTATGTCTGCATCTTGTTTGAATAAATTGATAAGAATAGCAGCTTTATGTATAATTTCCCAAACAAGAAATAATTCCGTTTTCATTAATGGGATAAATAAACAGATTGTGTGATATTCATTCAGTGCACAATGTAATACATAGCTTCGCTTTCTCCCACTCCAGTAGCCCCAGGCTTCCTCTCATGTGTCTCCTCTTGGCATCCAGAGGGGTCATCCTACCTCTCTTCTTAGCCGGGGCCCCACTCCCCTGTCTTGCTGAGCTCTCTGGGAACCCTGCTCAGTGAATCCCTGTCCCTCCAGCAGCATCAATAAACCACAGAAAAGCCCAGAATTTCATAAATTCTACATATCAACTGAAGCTGTGTTTCTTAATCCTTGCTTTATATTAGAATCACACTGATGTTAAGGCCTCACCCTCCAACACTCTAATTCGACTTTTAAAAAATTGCCTCAAATGAGTCTCACCTTCAGCCAGAATGAACTAAAAAAAAGGTGACAAATTCTGAGACAAATGAAGCTTGATTAACACAATCACAGCAAACTATGAAATGCTGAGCGTGCCACTATGTAATCCTGGGCACAGTGGAGAAGAAATATTAATCAGGGCAACTTGGAGTCCAAAATGCCTTTTCCCAATTTCAGTTAAACTTTCCAGAATAACTAACATTTTGTTAATTTTGAGCGTTCAGTGACAGTATCATAAACAGTCAATACGGAGCACTTGTGATATGTCAGCTGTAGTTTAAACGTTTTACACGTATTTACTTCTCATGTCAAATCTAATTCCAAGGAAGCCACTTGGAACAGTAGCTAATATTTGTATTAAGTTGAATCATATGAAATTGCCACCATGTGATTATTTTGGTTCTAAAAAATTCAGCAATTTCATATTGTCCAAAGAGACAGGACATTGCCTGGATGGGGCACAATGGTCAGAGGCAGGGAGAGAGGGTTCAGGTCCAACTTGAAATTGTAAAGCATTGTCCTCTAAAAATGAACATGGAGAATTTAGATTCTTACCCCACAAAATTATACCCAAACTGCATGAACCAGAGGTGAGTGGGCACTCCCCAGAAGGGGGAGAAAATTTTCCACTTCATGTGAGACTGTGGAGGGGGAAATAGACAGAGGGCATCCTGGAGTTGGCGAGTGCCAGTGGCCAGGAGGACAGTGGGTAAGTGGGATGCCGCCTTATTGTTTAATCTGGAATTTATTTCAGTGCTAGGGACGTAATCCTATTTCTGACAAGCAAGATTTGATCATAGCTATGACCAGCGTCAGTGTTTCCTGAGAGTTTTCACTGGGCTTACTCTCTTCCTTCCCTTCCCTTTATGTTGCCTTTAAGTTTATAGTCACCAGGCCATATGGAGCCATGGCGAGCCATGCTGGCCATCACTGAGACGACTGAGATCAGGACTTGGATAGGCTGGTGGCATTGGTGCTACTTTATATAGTGTCATGTCCTGTAGATAGGAAAAGGACACGTGACTGTTAGGCAGCTTAGCAGATGGGTGGACACGAATGTTGTCATTGATAGCTGCCTGCCAGGTATTCATTGCTCCCTCTTGCTTGTTAGCAGCACCACATTCTACGGGGGACAGTAATATGCTCTGCTGAGAGACTGCATTTTCTTACTTCCTTTGCCAATAGAAGTAGTAAATGAGACATAGCCATAGGCTATGGCATGGGGCTCCAGGAGTATTTTCTGTGGTGGAAGTTTTACCATTCATTGTGGCTCTCCCTCCTTTCTGACACCAGGAAGGTGCCCCCAGGCCCCTCAGCACTAATAAGGTTTCACAAGTCCACTGTGGTTCCCTCTTCCCATGAGGCAAGTTCTCTCTTAGGAGATGCCCTTCATTCTGAACTCTCTGGCAGGCCCACCCACCAGTCTTCTCTCCTAAATCTCACTCGGGTTCTCCCTTAGGCTCAAACTTGGATTTCTTTGGATCAGGCACAAAATAACAAAAGAACAAGTGTGGGAATTGCAAATCGGCCAACTGAGTATCCAGTATCCTTGCCAAAGCTCAGAAGACGTTTCCTTTCATTATCCACCAAGCCTCCTCATGGCATTCAGGACATCAGCCCCAAGACTCTAGATTGCAGAAAGGAACATTTACTTCTAAATATGGAAACATGGGCCTTGGGGCAGAGGAGGTGGCAGACCTTTCATCTAAGAGGAGGACAGAGCCAGTAGCTGAACAACAACATGTGTCATCTTCCCCAAGGTGTTGGGAAGTGAGAGAGACATTGTCTTCCTGTGGGTGGTGGGGTGACCTGGAGACACAGAAACTATCATTTCCACTCAAAGTTGTTCCACCGGCTCATTTGTTGCTTTACTCAGAGCTTCCCCCCGCCAACCAAAGCACTTGGTGCCAAGCTCCATTCTAAGTCCTGGGGCACAGGAAGATGTCAATCCTTGTCTAAGCTTAGATTTTTGAAAAGTGGCTATCAAATGAGCCCAACTCTGATAAGTCTAATCAAAGAAGATGGAAGAGAAAAGGGAAGACATATCAATATGTCAAATAAGGGAGGAAAGAGGCAGAGATTGATGTCAGGAGGGATGCTCATGGATCAATACCTGTGGAAGGGACAGAGACAGAATGGGGAGTGGAGTGACGTAATGTAGTATAGATAACAAAGGCTTCACTGACCCACAGGGAGCTCTGAGTCTGGATGGCCCTAGAGAGTTGGCAGGTAGAGTGTGGTACCAGGCTCCATATCTTGCATTGGGCAGTCATTTGATTTAGACTTCCTAGAAAAAAGTGTGATATAGGTTAAGGTGACTTTCTTCAGGCAACTCTAAAAAGAGATGGAACTAAGGATTGACTGACTACCAAGAGCTGGCCCAACAGCTTGGAGAATAAGTCCTTCAGTCCTGAGGGTGATGGTGGGGGTATATCGCAGCATCCATTACAATGATAAAATAGGCCTGGGAGGTACCCTGTATCATATGCCTTTCATGGACACTTATGATATAAGGAGGCTTGTTTAACACTGTTTATGCCAACGTTTCAGAAATGCACGTTGAGCACCACTCTGTTCTTTCTAGCAGACTGTCCTACAACTCAGGAGAGAAGAGCCCTGAGGAAGCTGGTTTGCGGACACTGTTCTATAGGCTGGTTTCCTGGGTGTGCTCCCCCAAAGTCCTGGCTCCTCTCACTCTCAATCCCACATTCTAAAACCTTTCCCAATGGCAAGAGGGTCTAGAAAGAGTCTTATAACCCTCAGCAATTGAATCTGGAGCTAAGGTACCTGAGATTAGGCAACATCACTGCTCAGAGACTCTTGAGGCTGTGCTTACCCACAGAAAAGTGTTGGCAGTCTCACACTCACATACCTGTTGGTCACCATGGAGACTACTGGTCTTCCAGTCCCCTTAGTGGTCAGCCTTCAGTTCCCACCTGGTTTTAGTCTACTGCCCCACCTTGCATTTCTCTACTTGAAATGTTAGAGTTCCCTCTGCTGAAGTTCCTGCCTCTCCAGGCTTACAACCTTTTAGATGATACTAGTCAATTTCTTGTTTCTTATCTTTGGGTCACATTTTGGCTTCTTCAGAGTGAAAGGGTTCAGAAGGCACCCCTCAGTTCCAAATGCCCCCACAAAGTGACATGTCACAGAATGAGGAAGGAGGATGAGAGAAGGTGTCATGGCTCTGTCATTACTCCCCCCAAAAATGCTGCATCCAGGCCCATGAAGGCCTCCTTGGGAGCCAGAGAGGGAAAAGAGAGGGGAAGAGTGTTTACTAGGTCAGTCACCTCTAAACACATTGATGGCCTGCTGTCTCTTAGATCTTGATTTCCCAGGATAGCATTTCAGTGGATTCCGAATTTCTCTTCCCGGAGAAGTTAGAGGAAAAGGGTCACCATTCCTCATCCATGCTACTCCTTTCCCCTCATCTTCACTCAAAGGGAGTTAACTGTCATGGATGAGAGAGTGTGCTGGAGAGTCAGGCAAACAGACCTTGATCCCATGCACCTTTACCACAGACGTGTCCTAGAACTTCCTGAGCCTCAATATCGTTCTTTGTAAAATCAGAATAACAAAGATATTCATCTGCTATGATGGTCTTGATGGTAAAATGAAATGACATTTTTTTCCCCTTATTTGTAGGGAAAAACACCATTTTTTTACATGTTTTTTTCCTTTGGTTGAGACAGCCAAACTTTTGCATGTATTTTCCATTCAGTAAAAAGAATTTATTTTTATTTTAGGTATTTATTTATGTGTTTGCTGATCTAAGAAATTGTTACAGATCTTTTGCCAATTAAAATGATTGAATAAAGATTCATACAACTGAATCCTGATTTATTTTCCTGGCTATAAAGTAATTTTGGCACTTTCCTCACATGGTAATTTTTATTCATGTTTAACAACTTTATAGAATAATAGATATGCAATAAATTGCACCATTTTTAAGTGTACAATTTGATAAACTCTGACACTGTGAACTCATTGCCATATCAGGACAATGAGCAGGTCCACCACCTTCCAAAGCTTCCTCAAAACCCGTTAGCATCCCTCCCTCCCTCCTTGCTTTCCCCACCTTCAGGCAACCACTGATCTGCTTTCTTTCACTATACATTAATTTGCATTTTCTAGAATTTTTTATAAATGGAAGAGTGTATACTTTTTTGGGTGTGGCTTTTTTGACTCAATATAATTATTTTAAGGAGTCATTCACGTTACTGCATATATTCATAGTTCATTCTCTTCTTACTGGTTTTATATCATACTTTGATATATGAGATAAATGCTATAGAAACATTCATTACATTTTTTTCTGAAAAATCAAAAGTGTAATATTATAGAAAAACTAGTGAACTCAATTTTAAAAATATTTAGTTTGTATGTTTAACTGTGTCACCAAGTTCTGTCACTAAGCCTCCCAGTGCCTCAGAGTAGGAATAGTAATAGTACTTCATTGGTCATGTTCACGAGCACTTTTGTCGTTGATTTGAGAAGCTCAGTCCACTGGAACTGTGTCTGTCTGTGTACCTGAATGGCTTTGTGGACTAGTACCTTTTATTGGCTCTGGCCCCAGAAGAGATGACTGAGGTTTGTCAAGGGTCAGGCAGTAAAAGATAAAGGAAGCAGGGGCTCTTGACCCTCCGCCTGGATGAGCTGCCAGAGCACGAAGCATTCTGCTTTGGTTCTGATGCAATGTCTGGGAAGCAGGCCCATGAGGGGCAGCCACAGGACTGAACTCGGGTCAGCACTGGTCCCTCTCCAGGAGGACAAATTTTGGAGCTCTCTCCGAGTTTCTCCAGCTGGAAAACAAATCCAAATGAGAAGTTTAGAGAAAATCAAGGTGGTGGTAGAGGCATACACACAGGAAGCTGCCTCCTGGTTCTCAGCAAGAATGAGATTTTGGAGAATACCAGGAAGCTGCTCAAATCCCTTTGGGAAAGTGAGGAAGGCCTAGGAAGTGCACCAAGCAGGCCCTTCCTCCTAGCAAAGTTAAGTGAGAGAAGTATAAAGACGGGCACTGACCTAGTAAACAGGGGAGGCGCTCCTCTGAGCCAAGGATAGAACTTGTGGCAGATTGTATTTTGCAGAGATGGCCATGGCAGTATCTTCTGTCCCACATACTCTTCTACGAACTTTCTACCCCCTCATCAAGAGTGGCATCTATGACCCCCTCCTCTTGAATCGAGCCTACGTGACTGCCTTCACCTATAGAATATGAAGGAAGTGGCATTATGTGACATCTGAAGCTAGGTCATAACAATGTTGTGCACTTCCTCCAGGTTTTGTGGGGATGCTCACTCTTGGAACCCAGCTGCTATGCTGTGAGGAAGCCTAAGCAGCCCATGGAGAGGCCTCCACAAGGAGAAACAGAACCCCAGCCCCAAGCTGCAGCTGAGCTCCAGCCAATAGCCACTGCCAGCTAGCCAACCATGTGTGAGCCATCTTGGAAGCTGACCCTCCAACCCCCAGACTTATGCTACAAGGGGCAGAGATGTGCCACACTATCCAACTTAATAGATTTGTGAGAAAAATATAGGCCTGTTGTTGTTTTAAACCATTAACATTTGAGGGGGATTTGTTATGCAACAATAGCTTACTCCCACAAAGTTCTTGTAGGACAAAGATGTAAGTTAATAACAGCATTCAAATAGCTGACACTAGTGAATATGAGGAGACGCCAGCCCAGCACACACTGTCACCTGGTAGCCTTTTCCACTGTGTGAGGCTCTCTCATCATTCTAGCAGGTCTTGGGCATTAAAAGACAAGAGTAAAACCTGCCTGCCCCTATTGGGCATAAAAGTTAAAAAAATAATAACACTTCTGGTGACAGCATAAACACTTTCTGGAATGGTTTAAAAATGATCTTGTTATAATACTATTTTTGAATTGTGGGATTCACTGAGCACTCCAGACAGTGTCTCTGCAAACTTCAGGAGTCTGCTCTATCATCCAGGTTGAACAAACCTGGCTTGCAGGGGGTATCAGGCTGTGGAGAGCATTTAATGAGGACTTAATAAGGGTTTTAAACAACCTGAATATTATTTGGTTGCATTTGGTAGATGAAAAGACTGAGGGTCCCAGATCTGTCTCTAAGTGGTGCCTCTCAAGTGACACCGTGCTCTCACATCTCCTGGGGTCCAGTTAAGCAGCTCTGGGCAGACCTGTGCATCTGCATGTTCAGCAAGCCTCAGGCAAGCCCCTGAGAAGGAAGTGCTAGGGAAGAGATGGTGCTGGCACCAGGTCACAGCGTGTTAGGTCCCTGGGGCAAATATAAATTCACACAGAGGACATGGAAGCATCTGGTTATTTTGGCAATCTGGTGATTTGGCTTTGGCTCTTGTATATTGTCTACAGGCTAAGAGTTAGCCAGAGAAAGCATAGAAACTGTACCTACTATCATCCTCAACTCTTTTATGATCTCCAAATTCCCAGGCAGATGTTTAATACATCTGTCTACTGAGCTGGAGAAGCCTGACTTTGCCCATGAACTCACATCCATTTAACGTGCCTGGCCCTGCAGCCTGGACTAACTTGCCCAGGAGGCCTCTCAGGAGACACATCTGGCCTCTTGCTACCCTCACATCTGTTATATTTGGGACATTGGCAGGAGAGCCACCTGTGGAGCTTGGCACATCTGAGTCCACAGTCCATCTCTGGACCCCTTACAACAATGACTGTGGGGAAGGCCCTCCCCCTTTTGAGCAATTTCCCCATTTGAACAATGAGGCAGTGATGCCCCTTCAAATGCCCTTGAGATGATGGAAGCGCAGCAAGTTGCTTAACAGAATGATGCAAATATGGACACGTGCCTCAGGAAAGAGTCTGAAGACACAACTTTGGAACCTGGCATACATAACTTACTTAAACAAGCTTTCAGAATGAGAATGCAAGGTGTCCATTGATCTGAGATCCAGCAGGCCACGTGAGCAGAGAGAAATGACTTGAGAGAGGAGAAGTGTGGGCTGAACATGCAGTTTTCTCTGCACAAAACACTGCTTTGTTTCACACTGAAATTCACAGCAGAGTTGGAAACCAGAGGCCCCCATGTATTTTATGGACTTCCTTGTTCTTGAAATTGGCATTATAAAGAGAAATTTCTGGGTCCCAAATGTCTCCTCCTACAATTACAATTCCCCAGCACCTGAGCAGGACATCTGTAAAACCTGGTGTCATATGTCTTGTTCTCTGATGCTTCTTGTGACCAGCTTCAACAGGACCTCTGGGCTCCCCTGTGACTGTCTCAGGCCAAACCTGTCTGCCCTCACCTCTGTGGTGACCCCTACCCCACATCCCTGACCTTTAATGGGCTCTTTGTCCCAACCTGGATTCTCTTAAAGAAGGACAGGTTTAATTACTGCACAGCATCCAATTTCCACCCCCTCCCAACCCCCACCCTCTGAGCCAGGTGGAGTCATGGAGTCTGTTGTTCCTGAAGTACAGTTATTCTCTGTAAGGTTTTCAACCATACGTGTGTCCTTTGAAAGCATTTTTGTTCAAGATACGTGCACTAGTTCAGGTAAGTTTGTGGTCAGAACTGCATGTTTTGTTTTGTTTTTTACATACTGTACTTAATTATAAAACTAATGCCACAAAGATGTTAAACACTAAGCAGAAATTCTGTTTTTTCTGCTGCATTACAAATGAAATCAAAATGATCAGGCTGTTGTTTAGACCAGGTGGGAAGCCTGAATGCAGAGGTGCCCTGGTGGGTCGCTGTACTGAGCAGGTGCCCAGAGGGCACGATGGTGCTTACAGTCACTGATTTGTGTGCTCTGTGCTGGACACTGCCTGGGACACACTCCTTTAATCTCCATGCAAACTCTGCACATCCTGTCTTCTCAAGAGGAAAAATGGTCAAAGATGCTGATAAAGTGTCTAAGGTCTTGTGTTTGAAGCTGGTGGCACTAGGAATCAAACCCAGCCTCTCAGATTCCTCTCACGGCATATTCTGGGCCTGCTGCAGCTCAGGCTTGGCACATGCCTCTGGTCAGGTAGCTCCCAAGCATCCGCTTTGAAATTGGCATTGCAAGAGAATTGTCTTGAACACAGGCAGATGTAAGTCTAGCTGCTAGGCCCTTAGTTTCCTCATTGTGTGATGGGATAGCACTACCTACAGCAAAGAGTTCTTGGAGGGCTCCGCACACACTCCTCTGGGTGTCTCTGGGTGTCTTTCTGGCTCTGTTCTGGAGGTCTGGCTGAAGTGGCATCAGGGTTGGGCAGCCATGGGCCCTCCCCTAGGCCAGTGCCCAGCGGAGCCCTCTCCTATAGGTCCTCTTCTGGCCCTGGCCTCTCTAGGTTTGGCACTGGAAGCCAAATGCCTTCCCAGTCATTCTGAGGAGCAGTCAGCCTTTCCAAGGGTAGGCCATATAAAACGGCTCCTTTTTTTCCCTTCCTGAAGAATCCAAGTGTTTCTTGTCTAGATGGAAAACATGGCAAGTAGTATAACCCACAAGCTTGATCTGCTTAATATGAAATTGAAGAGCTTGAACTCACTGGCTCTGCGCCCATGGCTCTCTTTAGACTGTTTTGAAAAACATAACCTTGTTAGGTTAAGCACAAACCTTCCCCTGCAGACTTCCTCTTAATTTTGAAAGTCCTTTGTGTCAAGAGAAATGCAAGCCTTATGTCTCCAACCCATTTACCATTCAGTCACTGAAGTTGTTCTTCAAGAATGACTGAATGTTATAATGGTTTCTTTCTCAGGTCAGGAAGTTTCATTGACCTTAGCGTGAGCTAGCTCTGATTTCCTGAGGTCTGAGAAAGATGCAGAGCCCCAAATTCAACAGGGTTGCGAAGGACATAAGTAACGCCTTCTTTAGCTAATACTTCCATTATGGTTCTTTTAAATTCCGTGTCCCTTTGAAGAAACAATTCAGCAAGTGTCTTTGATTTGTTTTTCCCAAAAGCCATCTTCAACACCAAATTACCAACACAATTCAACTGAGGTACACAGAGGTTTTTGCAGTGAAATCTGAAATTGGGCAAATCCCCCTGGCTTTGTGTTTCTTTGTGGGTTTAGAATTGGATTAGAAGTCAGGGCAGGCCTGGGCAATACCTTTGACTTTTTATGTAGCCTCCATAGATTTGTGGATGTCTTGGTGTTACTGAGATGATTTTCAACCTGGTTTGAAATAATCAGATTAACAAGAGTTTACCCAGGAAAGGGACTAGTGACCTGGAGCAGAGGTGACTACCATAACATAACAGAGGGCTTAGTGGCTCAAAGTCGTTGATTTAAACCTCAGGTTTTCTGAGTTATTTGCTGCAGGCTTGGTTCTGGTTTCATTCCCACATGTGAGCTGCCTCTTCCTTCTGGTTTTCCTGTGAGGATGAAATCAGCTGGTGTGTAAGCTCTAGAAGGCCCTCGAGAGACCCTGTCTACATTATCCCTGTGGCATCCAACTTAGAACCTGGAATGTGGTTGGTTTACAGTCATATGTTTGTCAAAGGAAGGATAAGTGAATGCCCAATGCCCCATCACTTGTATTTCTAATAGAAGAGGTCTCAGGGAAGTAAGTCTCTTCATCTGGCTTCCCCTTTCCAGTGTGGCCCCAGAATTTCCCTGTCTAGTCCAGACATTGTTCAAACATTCTTTGTTTGCAGATGGGAATGTGCGCACATATATACAAGGAAATGACAGGATGAGTGATTGGTCCAAGGCTAAATGCTCTGTGTTCTGGTTCATCTGCACTGATCCAAAGCCTGTCCACCTTCTCCATGTGAAGCCCACATAGGCTGGGTCTCCACCCTTCTTAGTCATTGAACTCCCCCAGAGTCCAAACACTCAGTTCCCATATCACAGTTGTTCAAGGTACTTCTGCCCAGTCTGCAGAGGGATCCAGGCTGCTGTAGCTGTAGCCACTACAGGTTGCCTGCTTCATTCCCAGAGGTGGGTGCTCCGGTTGCCTTTGCTAATGGCCCCTGGGTCCAGGCCTACTTCTCCCACAGCTACTGCCTCTATATTGCCTGGGGCTTATCCTACCCGCTTCCTCAGAGGGCTCAATGCAACTGGGTTGCCATTATTTTCTGCAGGGACTTATTAAATCAAGGCAGCACCTGACTATTGAGGGCACAGTCTCACCTGCTCCTGATCTTGGATCTACATGGGTTTCCACTGAGGCTTCCTCATCTCTGTTGCGGTGGCTCCAGCAGATCCCCTCGAACTTGTGCTATCACGGGGGGTCCCAGGAGTCTGCCTGTGTCCCTGGGGGGTGTGCTGTGCACTAGAAGCTCATGAAGTTCTCAGTGGTGCCACTCAGCACTCGGTTACTCCCGGGGCCTCACTGCCTATTTGGGGCTCTACCAGACTCTGCCCCCAAAGTAGGCCTCTCCATTTTTAC